>CATIWQ010129088.1:0-11933 GCA_949673415.1 Euphorbia schlechtendalii | reverse complement strand
TTTAGGGATTTGCCCCTAGCCATGTTGCGAGGATTGTTGGATTTTCCTACAAAACAAGATTTACATGTGCAAATATGATATGTACATAGTAAAAATGCATGAATGCAACCTTTCTTTGACATTGCGTAAGGTTGTCCAGCTAATGCCCCATATTGATAAGGCTACCTCGAGTTGTGGATAAAGGCCTCCTTTGGAATGATGAGGGTCATGGGTTCGAGTCGAAGTTCAACTATGTGGTTGGATCAGAGTCAGGTTCGAGGCTTGAATCTAGTCTTGAGTAGATTTAGATGAGTCAAACATTTCTTGACAATCGCATCTTTCCCCATATGGTATAATGATGGTGACATTGATCTCGATTTGTGTCATTGACGTAAACCCCAAAGTTGATTGTGAGAACTGATATTGGTTATCGAGCTTTGAAGCATTGTAGGTTACTTCTTATTGTGATGACCCATGTTACAAAGGAAACTAGATGGTACTGGTCCTTGGTTCTATGATGGACGATGTCTATTCCTAGATGAAGATGATGAATTTCATATTTCTTTAGTTCTAATAGACCGCCCTTATGGGTTTTCAATCTATCGAACCTTGCTTAGATTATCCTTTCAAGTTTTCAAGTATACAAGTATGATGTTTATCTACCTGCGATTTTGAGTTGTGGACATGAATGCATTCATTGTAATGCACAACATATGATTTAGTGCAAATGTTAATTTCATTGATGAACTTAAATTGGGTACCACCATTGGTAAACACTTAGGACCCTAACCTCACTGATGCTCTAATTTTTACCCTAACCTTGCTATTTTTAGTTCGACAAGCTGTGTTTCTCAATACATATCAATTAAGAACATTGAAGAGTCATTCTTATGCTTGGCCTAGCAGTTGTGAGCTTCATCTTTTGTAAAAGCTTTTGCTTTCTTATGATGGAGATGCTTTCGAAACTTTATCCCAGCTTTGAATTTTGTCCGAGCTCTTAATTGTAAGCGTTTTGAGGACTAAGAATTCTTTTCACTTTGTGATGAACCCTTCTTTGAATAGGATCTTTATGTGGAAACTCCATCTTTGTTTATAAGCTTTGAGATGACAAGGCTTTTTTAGAAGATGTGATTACCGTTGTGGAGGATGGTGAATGTTACCACCGGCTTTGTTATTTTTATTCTCTCATTTTCTCTCATAGAGGTCCAAGTCGAATGAATGGTTACCCTTGAAGTTTTTCTTGGTGTTACCCAATTTAATCTCATGCAATGATGCAACATGTACACTAAAAACAACATGTGTATGTTAAAATGAACGCATAGAGTTCTCAAGCAAAATAAACATGACAAATTGATTTTCTTGTTAACCGGAGAGGCTAATTCTTTATTTTATATATTTATTTTACATGCAAAATGTGAGCTAAAATTACAAATCTCCAGTAGAACGATGGTCTCCTTTGAGAATTGGGAATGACCTTATTGGGATATGATGATTGGACACCTTTGTATTCCAGATGGAGGGTCTTTGTTCGGATGAAAGAATTGATGTTGTTTGGATTGACTCCTCCAAATCTACCTCAAGAGCTAGATCTAACAGAACCCTGACTTGATTCGATGTATTTATAACTTTTGACCCAAACCCAAGTGGTTAAATGAGATAGCCAATCCATTGCTGGTGAGATTCTTGATCCTTCTCATCGAAACCTAGAAGAAATTTATTTCATGCGTGTGATGTATGGTATTGTTAGGTTAGATAAATAACCTTAAATATGTATAAAGTGCATGTAAGGCAAGGCAATGTCTGCAAAAGAAGGGGTTAATGTTTATGTCAGACAAAAAAGTAAAGACTGTGTGTGCAGTGTTCAAAAGAACAAATAGAGTCAGTAATCGAAATAATGTAAAATAACGAATCCTGAGGGATACCCATGGAACACATGTATGCATGTGATGCATGAAATGGTCTCGTACGCCATATGTACGGATAAGAGGTTATGATGTTGGAGGGATATCAAAGTGAATGATGAGATTATTGCTCTTTTTATTGTACAAGGAATGAGAGCTTTTGACATGATCATGTACGCAATATGTACAGACTAGATGCTATGATGTCAGGGAGACATTGAAGTGGATTTGGAGTTGAGATGAAACAAGATTGTTACTTGTGTAAGGATGGAGGATGTTTGGTATGGTTACATATGCCATATGTACGGATTGAATGTTATGATGACAATGGGACATCTAAGTGGATTTAGAGTTGAGATGAAATGAGGTTGTTACTCATTTTAGTGTATGATAATTGAGGGTGTTTGACAAACATTTCATGAGTAAGGTTGTGTAGGGTTACACAACCCTAAGTGGTGCCGTTGTGATACCAAGCGAATGCTAGAATGATGAGATGATCATGTATGAGTATTCAATTGAAGGGTATGATTCAAGGGATGATATGATCATATATGTACTATCGTCAAGTTGCATGGAAGGGATGAATGAGAATAGGATGGTTTCAAGAGATATCTATTCCGGTTAGATATTAAAGATTGTGATGCTTATGACCCCATCTTTTTCCTCGATGTGTTCCACGGGCATACAAAAAGAATGAAAGTAATGGAAAACATAAATTGTGAGAGTGTGCTAAAGAAATAAGAAATCAAACCTTGTTGTATGTAATCCTACATAAAATTAATGGTTGTGGCCATATGCATAAGATATATAAATAACACCATGTTATGTGTGCATGTCGAACATGTGATATGTATGTTATGTATGGGTATGGCATGAACATATTATGATATATGCATGATACGTATATGAAGATCATAAAAAAGATTCCCCGTCTAGTTATATTTAGAATTGACTTTTCTGCTGCATCTTCCTGTACCGATGTTGCCACATGCCGCACTTTTAACTTGTCTTTGACATTGACACAATCTTCTTAAGAGATGAGGTTTCTTCTTGCTAGTCTAAAGATTCTATATAGCATCCCATGATTAACCATTGGATAATCTGACACCCTCTGGAATCATTGAAGAAGATGCAAGCTACCTCTTTCTCTCGAATGAACATCATAGTTTGATAGTTGATCAGATGTGATCAAGGATCTCCTTCTCCCTTATAATCCATTAGCTTCATCATCATAAAACTTCTCAGGAAGCCATTCATTATCATGCCCTACCGATGGAGTAGGGTAGTAGTTCTGTTGAAAGTTTGGCTTTCGTGTGTGGTCGAAAGCTGGTACCATGATGGGCATCAAGTGTTGAGGACCCATTCATTCAGTTCCTTGTTGAAACCCTGATTACAGATGAGTGACTATAGTGATTCTCAAGTTGAGCCATTCTTGGAGGTAAATATTGCCTCGAAGAGTGACTTTAACGTTTGCCATTGACAGAGCCCTGAGTCTGGGCAAATGTTGGCTTGTTGAAACTCCTTCGGGTTGATCTAACCAAACAAACTGAATTCAAGGCTTTGTGGATCAGAAGGCACTGGCTTGCACTAACCCTGACTGGTTATTTTCCCAAAAGTTTTATCATGGTTGCGACTGCCCAAACTACCTTAGATTCCAACTGAATGGATTATATTAAGTCTAATTGTATTCTGTGTGGTTTCTGGTAAGATCTCCAATAGATAAGTTGGCTTGTGATGCTAGTAAAAGTCTCCCCAAAGACTGATAGTTTGTCAAAATTTTGTGGGGACCAGAGATTCCCTACAGTCTTAGAGATTCTCATTGTTGGCGAGGTCTATCAAGACATTGGTCATTTCACCATTGATACTTTGTGGAGGCAGCTGGACATAACGTTCCTCCTTCCTACCAAACCGTGATTGGGAAAATCTAGATGAGGTGATGAGCAAGCCATTCATGAGATCATGCATGTCGGATACGTGATGTGTGATTGTATGATTGACTAGACATAGATGCATGATGTGCATGCGTTATGGTTACATTACAAAGAGTCAGAATGTCATGAAGATATAAATTTCATGTTTGTCAATCCATTTGAAACAAACTAGGTTAAAAAATCAAGATAAAAATGATATACATGCTAAACTAGGTATGATGTGGTAAATTTTTCCACCTATGTCGTGTGAATTTGAGGTCAAGAAGATATTGGTGTAATATCATGAGGTGATATCAAGTTTGAGAATAACCATGGCGCATTCTCGTGTTGTGAATAGGCATGTTGTGTGAGTCGGGTAAACAGTGTGTTGTACCCTAGTGAAAGTAATGTATATATATACCTGTGAATGAAATTGATCACTATGTGTGGCCTTTGGTGAATTATTTGTGTTAGAGCCCCATATGATTAGCGGTTCAAGTGCCAAGCGGGAACCACCTAGGTAGCACTGCATCATGTGTCGTCTAAAACTAAGTGTGTGATATCGATGAGATATCAGCTAAATATGACCTAGCAAGTATCATGGAATGCGTGGTGATAGACTTTTAACAGATGCAGGACATGCATATATGTTATGACTACATCATAAAGGATTAGAATGTCATGATGTGAAATAACATGTATGTCAATCCATTTGAAACAAATAGGTTAGTCGTTAGGTAAAGATTAAAACATGTGAGGATGAAAATCCAACAACGGGGGTTGGATTTGAGATTTGTACGATAACTGTGTGACATTATGAGATGATCAAGTTACCATGTGGTAATGGGTAAATAGTTTGAGGTTTCATCTATGTGATGTTGAGGGTTGTGTTTGTCAATTCGCTTGGAATAAATAGGTCGATTGTCGTAATACCCGTGTGGTAGTAGGTTTGGGGTTGAGGTACAACTCGTGTTTTGCCAATCCTTTTGGAACAAAATAGGTTGACTCCTATGATACTTGTGTGGTAAAGTGTTACTATGTTTGCCAATCCCTTTAGAACAAACAGGTTACTAGTCGTAATACCCGCGTGGTAAAAGGCTGAGGTTGTGATTTGTGTTTGCCAATCCTCTTGGAGAAAACAAGTTGATTGCCATAATAACCGTGGGGTAATAGGCTTGGTTTAAGGTGTGGCTTATGTTTTTCAATCCATTTGGAACAAACAGGTTATGGTTGCCTATTACCAATGGGGTAATAGGTTTTTCGAGAATTCGCAACTATGGCTCTTTCTCATGTCATGAAGTGGCTTTGTCCAGCTTCCACACAATTGTGTGAGTCTGGGTAAATAGTGCATTGTAAAGTGTGACTCTTAGTATAGTGGGTTTGTTGCCCCGAATGGGCAGAGGTTCGGGCATCTTTTGGACACCTCCATGTTGTGGTCTTTATGCTAGGTGACACTGTCTTGGCATGTCATCTAGTCTTAGACTTGAGTTCGGGTAAATCGATGTGTTATACCCTGTGTTTTGGAAGTTCATTATTCCAAGATGTTTGAAATAATTATGGGTGATCCTTATCTTAGGTGAAGTTGTCTTTTTGCGTCTTCTAATTCTAGGTTCAAGTTCGGGTACAACGGTGTGTTATACCCTAAGCTTAGAAGTTCATGATTCTAAGCGGATGGAGGTTTGAGTGCTACGACTAGGTCTCATGAGGAGGTCAAAATTGTTTCGGATAAGCAGTGTGACATACCCTAATGAAATGAAAATAACTACTGTATGTAGCTATATAATGAACGATTTGGTTATTTTACCCAATTAGGGTGAAGTTTCGGATACCTGTGCGGTCATCACTATTTGAGGGTATGTGGTGATACCCAATTAGGGTGAAGTTTCGAATACCTATGCGGTCATCACTATTTAAGTGTATGTGATGATACGTGAATTATTGCCTCGTGTGGGCGAATGATTTGGGTATGAAGCGTATACCTTTGAAGATTTGATAAGGTAAGATTTTTGAGGTAGGTTCGCCTTGTGTGGGCTTAGGACATCAACTGGGATATCCTTTAATGTAGGAAAAAAATGGTTTTGGGTAGGTATTTTCCCTGTTTGGGCTTTTGGTGTGTATGATTTCCCAGGAAGGGTTGTGAGTTGGATGTCAAGTGAACATCTCAAAGATGATGTGTAGGATGTATTATTGCCCCTTGCGGGCAAAGTGTTGGATGTCAAGTAAACATCATGTAGTAAAAGGAATGTATGTTTGCTATGTACGGGTTAATAGCGGGATGCCAAGTGGACATCTCGCTGAAAAAGGGGTAAGTGATGTCCCTAAGTGGTTTTATGTTGTCCTAGGGTGACACAATCTATAGTGTCAACTATGCCTAAGTGATGTTGGTTTGGTATCGTGATATGTACATGAGTGTGTGCGTTCAAATGTCTGCATAAAAATTCGTGGTCAGTATGACATTTTTCGGTGATAAATTGAAAGTAGTATATACATAGCACATAGAATGCAACGTCTAATCTTCCACCATATAAATCTCGTGTGTAGGGTTTTTGGCTAGTCTCTATCCTAAGTTTGGTTCATCTTAGTACCATGAAGATACTAAGGAGAGTACTTGCAAGAAATTATAATGCGTGATCGTGTATTGGGTAACACCCTAGGGAAAATGCCTATGGGTTATTTACGTGAGGGTTGTATATGGGTTGTTGATGTAGAAGGTTCTTGTTGCACTATGATACAGGTTCCCCTTGTTTTGAAGAGAGTCCATGCAATATGGCAACAAGTGATCCACTCGCTAAGTGTCTTTCGATCACCAGGGGGTTACGAAGGATACTTTTGTAAGCTTCACGGTAATAGGGTCACCTTAGACTTATGGGCTAATCCCTTCGATTGCAATGCGAAATTATGAATATGTCATAATTAAGAAGAAAAATGGAATAATGTGATCAATAATTTTGGCACTTATCCAAAATCTAAAACCTTTGAAAAAACAAGTTGTTAGAAAAATCCCCAGGGGAGTCGCCACAGTGAGTGGATGACACGGAGTGGTGGGCCGAGAGCGCGCAGGATGAGAGGCGCGGTCCACCGGGGTGTTTTGGAAAAGATGGTGCGCTGGGTCAGGGACTTGGGAAAAAGTTTTGGAAAGAGAGGGCGAAAACATTATTCAGATCGGTTCGAACCCGAATCAGCCGTCTCTTAGTGAGGAGCCGCCACCTGGATTAGCTCTTTCCAGGAATTAGAGTCCCATGAGGCTTAACGTCCGAGGGATGGCCCACCAAGACACAGAGATTCGGGTCCAGGATAAGTTGCTTATTTCTTATTAGATCACATTAAATTACATCTACAGAAAACCGCATTTCTTAGTTATGCATATTCGCACTTAAGTCTTTTTGAGGTTGAAATGCATTTAAAGATTAAAGGTTACATAACCTCCGGGGATGCAACCACCAGCCTAATCTATGAATTACAATTCTCGTAAAATAATATTTACAATACACGAAGGAAAATAAATCCTAGGCATACATCTAACCTGCATCCACAAAGATTAGCAAGAGGTATAGCACATATGTTTGATTTGATTTTAGTAAGGCCCATGTGGCCTAATTAAAACGTCGAAGGTTTAAAGTTGTTATTTTAAATAAAAATGGTTCATTTTTATTTACATGTATGTTGGTCATTTTATTAATGAAAATGCCGCATGTGAATTTTAGTGAGGACTGTTATCCGGGAATACGTTTTATTCCCTTCGTGGGGGTGACCTAGAACGATGTTTAGAAACATAAATCTAGGCTAAGCATGCATAACGTAGTCATCATTTGGGTTAACAACGATAACGATGTCATTCATATCATTACTGACTTCCCTGGGAAGGGCGATGTCGATATGAATGGCCCGAAGCGATTCTCCGAACTTTAATTAACAAATTAATACATTTATAAATCATAAATAAATCTTAAATAATTATAATTTAAAGGTTTGTTACCCCAATGATGTGTTTCCAAACTAAGAGGGGTATCGGCAAGTCGTTCCGGGCTTTAAACGATTCAAAACAGAGCAAAACTGGTTTCTGCCAAAGGTAAGGTCGGTACCGATGTTGGTAAGGTTGGTACCGATGTTGCTACTATTTTTGTAACGTTGAAACTGATGTTGGTAAGGTAGGTACCGACCTCGATGGTCCAGACTTGCAGAAAGCACACGAAAAATAGCAGAAACTGCAACAGAAAAATCCAAAACTTCAAACAATAATAACTTTTGCTATACTTGACCAATTTGGATGATCTTTATCATTCCAAAAACCTCAGGATGTTTAGAATATGTTAATGTAAAGAAAATACTCAAAAGATTTGAAATCATACTGAAAATGGAGGAAAACAGATTGGAACAAAATTAAACTTCAAAAATAAAAGCATATAAACGTAAGCACAAACTCTAGGAACTCAGAGGCTTACCTAGTAGTCATGAATCCACTTTGTTTCAGGTCCATGAAGTCCTCCGGGAAGCTCTCCTCATTTCTTTTTGGTTGATTTTGGTTGTTGGTTGATGATTTTTCGAAAATCTTTGGAAGGGATCCATTCCTTGCCAAAGTAGATGCTTTAGAAGGTGTAGTAACCTTCAAGTGAGTGATAAAGATGTTGTAGACTCTCCATTCAAGTCTAAACCTCAAGTATTTAATCTAACAAACCCGAAATTCCAAGTGTTGGGGGGTGAAAGTAGATGTTTAGATAAAGAACACTCAGGAACACTTATGGAAATGCTCCATCTCTTTTACTTGATTTTGATATGAGTTTTTCCTCTGAGTTTCATCCTTCTCCTCTCTATTTTTGTACTCCCTCCCCCCTTCTCTTGCTGATTCTGTCTCCTTTTCTTTAAGAGCTCCATTCAATCGAAAAGTCAAAAAGCCTATCCTTAGTCTTTTTAGCATTTTCTCTCCACTAAAGTCTCATCCAACATTGTGGAGGGCCATTTCTAGCCACTTCAATAGTGTGAAAGTGATTGGAAGTGAATTATTGAAAATTTATTCAATAATTTAGGAATTTTGCAATCATTCTGCTGATGTTGTCATTGTGACATTGGTACTGATGTCACTGGAATTTAGCAACATCGGTACCGATGTCACCAACATCAGTACCGATATCATGATATCGGTACTGATGTTTAACATCAGTACCGATGTTATGGCATTGGTACCGAAATTAGTTACATCGATGATTGTGATTTTCGATCTGATTTTGGTTCAAATTGGACTTGGTTACTGATGATGTGGTCTAAAAAGATATCTAAGGTTCATAAGAAATGAGGAATGCTTCTCTCGAGGACCTCCGAGACTCTGTCAAAGTAGAAGACTAGCAAAGGAAAATATATTACAGCTTCATCATCGAACTTGCGAGTGGGGATCAAAATCCTGTGCTCACAGTCTGCTTCATCTTTTTCTGATCTTATTTGTGGACCTAGAATTTTATTATTATTGTAAATGTTGTAATTTTCTTCTTTTCATCTGTAATTTCTTTATTAATGGAAATTCATATTATAATACCCCCATGAAGGGAATACAAATTATTCCCGGATAACAGGCCTCACATTTTGCCCATGCGTTCATTTTCACTAATAAAAATTGACCAACATTTGTGTAAATAAAAATGAACCATTTTTAATTAAAATAAGAATTTTATACCGTCGATGTTTTAATTAAGCCACATTGGCCTTCTCAAAATCCAATCGAACATATGTGCTATATCTCGTGCTAACCTTTATGGATGCAGGTTAGATGTATGCCTAGGATTTTATTTTCCTTCGGGTATTGAAAATATTTTTTTTGGGCAATGTAATTAATAGATTAGGTGGGCGGTTGCATCCCCCAAGGTTATGTAACCTTTAATCTTTACTTTTCCGCATTTATTTACTACTTTGTGTATGGATTTACTACTTTTCGCATATACTTTAAATCATGCATAATAACTCAAAAAATACCTAAGTGTGAATATGCATAATTAAGAAATGTGGTTTTCTATAGATGTAATATAATGTGATCACATAAGAAATAAGCAACTTATCCCAGACCCGAATCTCTGTGTCTTAGTGGGCCATCCTTCGAACGTTAAGCCTCACAAGACTCTAATTCCTGGAAAGAGCTAATCCAGGTGGCGAATCCACACTAAGAGATGGTGAATTCGGGGATTGACCGATCTAAAAATGTTTTCGCTTTCTCATCCAAACTTTCCAGGTCCCTGACCTAGTACTTTCTAAACACCCCGGTGGACCGCGCCTTTGAATCCGTGTGCTCTCGGCTCATTGCTCCGTGTCGTTCGCTCACACAATACTTTCACCAAGAGCTCATAATAAGCCCTGCTCTTCTAAGACAGGGAAGTGGAAATTAGTTCTCCAAATCTATAATCTGCCAAAAGTTCAAAATCTTTTGGAATTGCTACCTTCGCTTTATCTCCATTCTTACTTAACTTAGAGCCCTTGAAAGGTAAGGACAAGATACTTCCAATGAGTTTTTCAGAGATGAATATATGCTTTTCTAGGATGTATATGATAAAGTTATCAGAATGGCCTTTAATGATGTGCACACCACTAAAGAAATATCACATAACTGCCTCGAATGCTATATTAGGAAGCTCGAAGAACTTCCCTTTTAATCATTTCAATAGTCTCTATGAACACTTGAGGAGTGAGAGATCTCACTTCAGCTACCCATCCAATAGGAATGATTATTGTTCCTTGGCCAAATGCATCAACAGCTCCCTTACCTTTCCCCAATCCACCTACTACTCCCCAATCCTTTCAAAAGGACCTCGTAGCTTTCTATCCTTTCAAAAAGTGCACCTCCTAGCTCTCTCCATCTGACGTGGCATGCATAGACTTGGGCACCGAGTGTTGACTTTTTTTCATCTTTTTCCTTTGAATTTTCTGCAATGTTTGGGGTTTTTCCTTTACAAATTATTTATTTCATCAAAATGGTGAGATTGTTAACAATTTTTTTGATAAAGATTCTTCATTTTTTCACTAGAGGACTTAGAGAAGGAAAGTTTAGTAAGTTTCATGAAGTTTTAAAGATTAGGTGTTTTTCAGGGAAAATTCATGCATTTTCCCAGAAAAATCATGAATTTCCGGAAAAAAAGTTCAACTTACCTCTTTACTTTTCTTTATCATTTTCTTTCTTTTCTCCCAAAAAAACCAAAAACAAAACAAATCAAATGACATTTATACTAATTTTTCGAAATTTATATAGGTTTGATGATTAAATTGGTGTTTTGATTTGGTTTTCAGAAAAAATATGGATTGGTGAAGAAGATGATAGAAATGTAAATTTGAAAAATTAAAGGGTTTTAATGGAATTGTTTTGGGGACTTTTTTTTGTAACTTTTACCCTTCATGCCACGTGTCAGTCTACTATTAGCTTGACTTTTCAATCTTTTACCATGTGTGGGTGAGTGTATCTCACTCTCTGAGCTAAGAGTGGATTAATCCGATTAAAGGGGTCTGGAGGTACACTTTTTCTAAGGAGAGGGAGCTACGGGATCCTTTTGAAAGGATAGGGGGACAATAGGTGGATCGGCGAAAGGTGAGGGAGTTATCGATGCATTTGACCTTGTTCCTTCAATAATTTCTACTCTATCATATCTTCCAACAATATCCTTGACAATATTCTTGAAAATAGTGGTGGTGAGGGTATAAGAACCATCCTCATTCTTCTACATAATGCTTGTTGATGAAGAACTCAACATTTAGGTTTATAGAATTTGAGACTTAGAGAAATTTGGGGATTTTCAAAGAAAACAATTTGAATTTTATGAAATCGTAACTAGGGTTGAAAGTGGGGTGGGGAATACCCAAACACGATGGAGATCTACTATGATGGGGATGAGGATTCCCTGATAATAATCCTCATAGGGCAGGGATGTAGATTTTTTAAAACTCGAATCCTTAATGGGGATGGAGATGGGGATAGCATTCCCCGATCTCGATAAGTCTTAATGGGGAATCCTTGAATATTACTCACAAAAATTATTCACTATATTTTATAGTATTTATTTGGTAATATAAATATAAATATAAATATATATATATATATATATATATATATATATATATATATATATATATATATATATATATTATAAATTTAAATCTCTTTTTATATAATCCA
>CATIWQ010129079.1:0-27864 GCA_949673415.1 Euphorbia schlechtendalii | reverse complement strand
TAAGACTATTATATAAACCTGGATAACATCAATACTATGCTTAGTACGGGTCGCTCTCACATAGCCACATTTAGCAAGTTACCATTCCAAAAATGTTGGCTCACTAAACAACGTTATATCACAGATCCAGTGATTATACACGATATTGTTAGTCTCGAAACTACTCTTAAATTAACGCCAACGCATATAACTTTATTAACATAAAAGACTTAGCACGAAATACACATGATGAAACATAGACATATCATAAACTTCGAAATAGAAAGTATAAGTAGAAAGCAAAGCAAAGTTCTAAGGTATGCAAGTGAAAGCTAAAGTTGATCAAACCGTATCCACTCTTTAATGGGAGTAATCAATTCTCGCAATTCCTACGTCTGCTTTGAATTCGGTCTCGGCCCGTACAGAACATCCGCTAGGATGCTATTCTTTGCGAATATCGAACAAACGAATATTGAAGAACAAAAACTTTTATTGATAAGTGATTTGCAAGAACACTTATACAACAATCGCTCGAGAATATAGAGAAATCTAGTGATAGAAACAAAGATTCGAATCAATTAAACATTTTCTTGATAGCACTTAAGAACGTAGCGAATCTAACTATACACACACTATATCTCTCTTTATTTGCATTCTAAGGCTCTCCCATTCTGGTGATGCACACTATCCATACTATCCACACTATCCACGAAATTGTTGAGGATTTGGAGCCCTATTTATAGAGTTTGAAGGGTTGCGTCTATCTAAATGAAGAGTCACATCCATTGGTGAAAGATTGCATCTCTTCAATGTGATTGGTTGAGAGGTTTTGATTCAATCCACAATGGATAGACACCTTTTCATGATTGGTTGACTCTTGATAATTGTCTATTCATTGGTGGTTGAAGGCGGTTGATCATGCTTATCTAGCGGTTGGTAGTTAAGAAGATAATACCAGAAAACCATCCATGTAGCGACCGCGATATGTGATTCTCGACCGTGAACCTTTGATTGGCAGATATCTGTTTCTGAAGTGAACATGTCATGACCGTTAGGTATTGTCGTGATCGTGAATTGAGTTTTCTTCAGAAATCTCCTTGTAACTTCACCGATCTTCAACAGCTTCGATTCTAAGCCAAATCTTCAAGTTCCATGCATCATTTTGCACCTTTTTCACTCTTTTTTTCATAGAATTCCACTTTAGTTCATTTTTCTCCCAAGATTTACCTAGTATCTGTATTTGCATAAAAAACAACTACATACCACGTGAAATCTTTTATATGAAGTATAAAAATGACTAAAACTATAGTGTTTATTGTATAAAATTATAATGATAATAAGTGTAATTATACACTTATCAGCTTAGAAGTCCATGATTCTAAGCGGATGGAGGTTTGAGTGCTACGACTAGGTCTCATGAGGAGGTCAAAATTGTTTCGGGTAAGCAGTGTTACATACACTAATGAAATGAAAACAACTAGCGTATGTAGCTGCCTAATGAACTATTTGGTTATTTTACCCAATTAGGGTGAAGTTTCGGATACCTGTGTGGTCATCACTATTTGAGGGTATGTGGTGATACGTGAATTATTGCCTCGTGTGGGTGATTGATTCGGGTATGAAGCGTATACTTCTGAAGATTTGGCAAGGTAAGATTTTTGAAGTAGATTCGCCTTGTGTGGGCTTAGGACATCAACTGGGATATCCTTTAATGTAGGAAAAAATGGTTTTGGGTAGGTATTTGCCCCTTTTGGGCTTTTGGTGTGTATGATTGCCCCGGAAGGGTTGTGAGTTGGATGTCGAGTGAACATCTCAAAGATGATGTGTAGGATGTATTATTGTCCCTTGTGGGCTAAGTGTCGGATGTCAAGTAGACATCACGTAGTAAAAGGAAGGTATGTTTGCCCTGTGCCAGCTAATAGCGGGATGTCAAGTGGATATCTCACTAAAAAAACGGGGTAAGTGATGTCCCTAAGTGGTTTTGTGTTGTCCTAGGGTGACATGATCTATGGTGTCAACTGTGTTTGAGTGGATGTGATATTGGTTTGGTATTGTGATATGTACATTTAATATCATGAGTGTGTGCATTCAAGTGTCTGCATAAAAATTCGTGGTCAGTATGACATTTGTTCAATGACAAATTGAAAATCGTATACACATAGCACATAGCATGCAACTTCCAAACTTCTAACCATAAAACTCCAACGTGTAGGGTTTTTGGTTTGTCTCTATCTTAAGTTTGGTTCATCTTAGTACCATGAAGATACTAAGGAGCGTACCTGCAGGAAAATATAATATGTTATCACGTGTTTGGGTAACACCATAGGGAAAATGCCTATAGTTTATTTACATGAGGGTTATAAATGGGTTGCTGATGTAGAAGGTTCTTGTTGCACTAAAATACACTCCAAGCCTCTAAAGAGGGAGGTATATGCAATATGGTAACAAGTGTTCCACACGCTTATGTATCCTTGGTCACCATGAGATCGCAAGTGATACTTTTGTAAGCTTCACGGTAAATAGGGCACCCTAGACTTATGGGCTATTCCCTTCTATTGCAATGCGAAATTATGAATATGTCATAATTAAGAGAAAACAGAATAATGTGATCAATAACTTTCAGCACTTATCCTAAATCTAAAACCTTTTAATAAAACAAGTTTTTAGAAAAATCCCCAGCGGAGTCGCCACTATGAGCGGATGACACGGAGCAGTGCGCCGAGAGCGCGCGAGATGAGAGGCGCGGTCCACCGGGGTGTTTGGAAATGGGATTGTGCCGGGTCAGGGACCCGGGAAAATGGTTTTGAAGAGAGGGTGAAAATGTTTTTTAGATCGGTTCAAAACTGAATCCGCCATCTCTTATTTTGGAGTCACCACCTGGATTAGCTCCTTCCAGGAATTAGAGTCCCGTGAGGTTTAATGTCTTGGGGATGGCCCAACAAGACATAGAGATTCAGGTTCGGGATAAGTTGCTTATTTCTTATTGGATCACATTAAATTACTTCTACAGAGAATCGTATTTCTTAGTTATGCATATTCGCACTTAAGTCGTTTTGAGGTTGAAATGCATGTTTTAACGCACATGCAGAAAGCGATAAATCCATACATCAAGCATTAATTAAATGCAGAAAAGTAAAGATTAAAGGTTACATAATCTCGGGGAATGCAACCACCCACCTAATCTATGAATTACAATTTTTGTAAAAATATATACAATACCCGAAGGAAAATAAATCCTAGGTATACACCTAACCTGCATCCACAAAGGTTAGCACGAGGTATAGCATATATGTTCGATTTGATTTTAGTAAGGCCCGTGTGGCTTAATTAAAACATCGAAGGTTTAAAATTGTTGAAATAAAAATGGTTCATTGTTATTTACACGTATGTTGGTCGATTTTATTATTGAAAATGACCACATGTGAATTTTGTCGGGTCGGGTAAGAGAACGGGGTTCTTTCGTAAGGGTAACCTAAATCAACATTTAGAAATGTAAATCTAGGCCAAACATGCATAACATAGCCATGGTTTGGGTTAACAACGATAGCGACGTCATTCATATCGTTACCGACTTCCTTGTGAAGGGTGATAACGATAAGAATGGCCCAGAGCGCTTCCGTTGCTACTCCAAACCCTTAATTAACAAATTAATACATTAATAAATCATAAATAAATCTTAAATAATTTCAATTTAGAGGTTTGTTACCCCCAATGATGCATTTCCAAGTTCAGAGGGGTCTTAGCGGGTCATTCCGAGCTTTAAACGATTCAAAATGGAGCAAAACTGGGTTCTACCAAAGGCAACATTTGTACCAATGTTTTTAATGTTGGTATCAATGTTGTAATGTCGATACCAACATTGGTAAGGTCGGTACCAATGTTACAACTCAAGACTTGCAGAAAACACTAAAAACAGCAGAAACCGCAACAGAAAAATCCGAAAATTCAAATGGTCATAACTTTCTCTATACTTAACCGATTTGGATGATCTTTATCATTCCGGAAATATCAAGATGTATAGTATATGTTAACGTAAAGAACATACTCAAAAATTTTTGAAATCATACTGTAAATTACGTAAAATAGATTGGTGTGCAAAAACGGAAATATCTGAAAACAAAACGAAACTTCAAAAATAAAAGCATATAAATGTAAGTACAGACTCTAGGAACTCAGAGGCTTACCCCGTAGTCATGGATCCACATCTTCAAGGTCCATGAAGTCCTTCGGGAAGCTCTCCTCATTTCTTTGATACGGTTTGCGGTTTTTTGATGAAAATGAAGAGTATAGGTGTACTCTTTGAAGGAAGGCAGAACTCCAAGTTATGATTTGTAGAAAAAGAAGAGGAAGAGAGGAGGTAGTAGTCCTTCCTCTGAGTTTTGAAGTTTAAAAATTCTAAAACCAATCCTTTTGAAATTTTAGTAAAAATCCTTTTGTTTTTGTTTTCTTTGGTTTTCTTTCCAAAAATCTGAGTTTCTCCTTCTCAAACTCCCCTTCCTTTTTTTCTTTGAGTTTCGTTATCCTATCCCCTCCTTCCTTTACTGAATGTGTCTCTTTTCCTTAAGAGCTCCATTCAATCCAAAAGTCAAAAAGCCTATCCTTAGGGTTTTTAGCCTTTTCCTCCCACGAAAGTCCCATCCAGCATTGTGGAGGGCCAATTCCAACCACTTCAACAGTGTTGAAAGTGACTAGTATTAATTATTAAAGATTTGTTTAATATTTTCTGAAATTCTGCAATCTGCTGATGCTCTCATTACGACATCGATTCCGATGCCACTAGAATTTAGCAACATCGATACCGATGTCTACAATATCAGTACCGATTTCATGACATCGGTACCGATGTCATGACATCGATACTGATGTTTAACATCAGTACCGATGTTATGACATTAGTACCGATATTAGTTACATCGATGACCGTGATTTTCGGTCTGATTTTGGTTCAAATCGGACTTGGTTACTGATGAGGTGGCAAT
The DNA here is from genome assembly GCA_949673415.1 of Euphorbia schlechtendalii. Classification (NCBI taxonomy): domain Eukaryota; kingdom Viridiplantae; phylum Streptophyta; class Magnoliopsida; order Malpighiales; family Euphorbiaceae; genus Euphorbia; species Euphorbia schlechtendalii. The sequence continues at coordinate 22,906 of CATIWQ010129079.1, read as the reverse complement.
ATCGGTGCCAATGGGGTAATGCCGATACCGGTCTAAAATAAAAAAGCATATATGGTTTGTAAAGAAACGAGGAATGCTTCTCCTGAGGACCTTCGAGACCCTGTCAAACTGGAAGACTAGCAAAGGAAAATAAATTACAGCTTCATCATTGAACTCGTGAGTGAGGATTAAATCTCGTACTCATAATGGTCTAGTTTGTTTCAAATGCATTGGCAAACATACCAATTTTGAATAGCTTGTTACCACACGGGTGATAGGAGACCATCGTTGGTTTGTTTCAAAAGGATTGGCAAACCCATTTTTGTTTTAGCTAGCTCCCTAGGCTGGTAATGATTTTATTCATCATCATAGCATATTAACCCTTGTATCGCAGCCATTACATGAACATTTCACGCATCAGTCTCTAGTTAGTCAAGCATGCATTTCATTTCTACTGATGGTTGATTGAATCTTCCTCAGTTATGGTTTAGGGGAGGTCAGCTCATTGGGTCATCCAAAACTCTCCCACTGTGGCTCACCAAGTAGAATCTTTCATAGAGGGTCTCCCGCACACGGATTTAAGTGAGAACTTGAGTTTAGATTCAGATTCAGGGTTCAGTTTGGGATAGAGATCAATATTCTGTTCAAGGCAGGTCGCGGAGATGGAAGAATAATAGAATATTTCAGGGGGAACTAATCAACAAGGTCAGAACAGGCCTGCTACCCCCCAATTTGGGTTAAGCTAGGACATTGCCAATGCTCTTTCGGTGATTCTTTACAGTGACCAGTTTGCTCAAGCCATATAGTTTAATGCTAGCCCTAGACAACTAAAGGGTAAGCCTTCCGATCAGGAGCTCATCAGAAATCTCCAAGGTCCCACCATTGTGAGCCACCCTATGCAAGGAGACCAGGCTCTTCTCCTCACACATTTCCATCCTCTAGCGGCCAGCTTGACGCAGGAGGTTCTCAAGTAGTAGGTCCATTCTAGTTTCCGCCCAGATTGGGAAAAACTAGTCACGGAGCAGGACAGGTATTAGGAAGCAGTGGCTAGGCAGGAGTTAGCACGGATCAATGGATTGGGGATCAGTTAGTTTTACCCGGGCAATCGGGCTTCCAACAAATATTTCAACCGGGTTATCCATAGCTCGTAGCAACAACAAAGCCTGGTGGGGCATCTTTCGGCTTTCCTCCTACTACACAAGGATTCTTTCCCTAGTTCGGGGCTATCCTAAGTTTTCAAGCTCCACCTTTCGATTATGCGGAAAACATCAATACTCCAACAATGCAGTACCAAGGTCAGTTCTCGGCCCAGCCAACTTCTGCACTTCCTCCCAGGGGTCCTGTATATCCCCAAGCTCCGTATAATCAATTTGGTGGCCAAGCTAAGCCAGAGATGGGTTATTCGGCTCCCCAGCCCAGCATAGAAGAGCTATGGCATGGCAACAATTCTTAGTGACCCATGCCGCTCAACATCCGGGCTTTCAAACCATCGGTTACTTAGCACCACCCATGGCATCAAGTGATGATTAGCTGCTTGAAAACTTCTCAATACCGGAGCTAGTAAAATTCAATGGGGAAGGAGACCCCTAGGCTTAATTGACCAACTACCAAATGATGATATGAGCTCGTCGAGTCAGCGATAAGATGCTGGCCAAAATGTCTATACTAACGTTGACAGCTCTGGCCAACCAGTGGTATAACAACCTGCCCATTGAGGTATCTCATGACTGGGAATGACTATCTCCAGCTCTCATAGAACAATATGGCTTCAACTCCCAAATGAAAACCACTATGAAAAATCTTGATGCAGTAAGGCAGAAGCCCCGGGAGACATTTAAGCCTTACTTTAAAAGGTGGATGGCCACTCAAGTTTTGTTAAAGGATCGTCTCAGCCTATCAGAGATGATCATGAAGTTGCTGACCGGAGCTTTGCTAGTGTACAGATAAAGGTTGGGGACAGATACCTTTTCTTCTTACAATGAGGTATTTGTGAAAGCTGAAAGATTGGAATGGATAGAGTCCCTAGAGATGCTTGTGGTGCAACCCACCAGTAAGTCGTGGTTCAAGAAGAATGACTTGGGATCATCCTCCAACCCCTCGCAGTCCAAAGGTAAGCAAGCTACAGTCGAATTGGTCTAGTCTGAGCTAGTAGCAATAGTTAGGCTATCAAAAGAAGAGTACCATAGCATCTCTCCATATGAAGCTTATTTGGGTTTTCTCTTTACTAAGCTGCGGGAATTGAAGAAGCTTGACAGCGTAAAAACATGGTCACCACCTAACCTTGAAGACAGGTAAAATTTCTGTAACTACCATGTCATAGTAGGCCATCACATGTATGACTGCAAAGACCTTATGAAAGCCATCCAAAAGCTGGTTAAGGATGGAGTGGTGGCAGAACCAAGGTTGAAACCAAGCACAAAGACCAACCAACTCCCGTAGTTTGATAGAGCAGTAAGGATGATCAATTCAGGGCAAGAAGAGAAGTACATTTTGAGGTGTATCGAGGAAGATACTGGAGGGTTTGTGATGGTCATAGGCATCGGGATTGATGAAAACCAGGTGTTGGATATGCTCACTCGATCTGCTCCTTGGGGGAATTTCTGTGGGATCAGTCCCAATGTTAGTTGAAAACGTGGTAAATGATTATGACTTGTTTGAGTCTGTGTACGTTGCAGATGGGGCAAAGGAAGAAGAGCCCAAAGTGATGAAAGAGAAGGAGAAGCCCATCGATTTGGATGGATATGTGTTAAAATCCCACAGGAGGGGAGTAAGAGATGATGCCCGTCAAGTGGAGGGTGAGGAAATTGTATACGGTAAGGGCCCCATCAACCTGGACTCTTACCAATATAAGAATACCAAGAGAAAGAAAGAGCAACCATAGTACCCGTGGCAGACACCCGTTGAAACGAGGGTGATAGAAGATGGGGTGTTGAGAGTGACCTCGTAGTTGTCGGGTTAATAGGAACAATCCCATCCAGCTTGAGAATTCATCAACTGAAGAAGTCACAAGGGACCACACAGAGCCGCCCCTACCCCTAGTAGTCAATGAAAATGAGTTGGAAGTCGACCCCTTGGTCAATCAGCTCAAGAGCAGTCAATCAAAGTATAGTATTTGGCAACTTCTGCGCTTTTCCGAGGCACATCACCTAGGATTGGTACAGAAGTTAATGGAGATGGAAGCGATAATGACTACTTCGGTGATCAAAATGTGCTCAGCTAGTGGGAAGGGGATACCCTTGAAGAAAATCCTTGCCATTTCATTCGACTAGTCGGACCTGCCACCGAAACAACGAAACCACAATAAGGCCCTCTTCATTAGGGTCAATATTTTTGACAGGTCTATTCCATGTGTGATGGTGGATGATGGATCAGCATTAAATCTTTACCTGCTAAAGGTGCTGCCTCACCTTAGATTAGCAGAAAGCATGTTGGAGAGGTCGGATACTATCATCCAGGCCTATGATGACTCCAAGCGAGGGGTGGTTGGCACCTTCACTACAGCTGTAATAGTGAACAGAGTGAGGTCGAAAGTGAGGTTCACGGTGTTAGATATACCTATTTCTTATTCTCTGTTGTTAGGCAGACCGTGGATTCACGGTTTGGGCGCTGTCCCCTCTACGCTCCATTAAAAGATTAAACTGGTTCATCATGTAAAACTAGTCACTATAGAGGCGGATGAGGAGTCTGTTATGGCAGTAACGGTATTTGCGAAGTGAGGGCTAGGAGGATTAAGGGTAGCCATGATCGGCTAAGAGACTGAGGTAAAAAGGAAGAAGGAGATCCCTATAGGCTACCGTTACTTCTCGACGGGTCTGAAAAGGATTATGAAGAAGCAGGGATTTGTTCCGGGTAAAGGGCTTGAAAAATATCATCAGAGGGTTGGTGGAATCCACTGACCCTCTCCTATTAGCCCTGATAGTTGGACTAGGATTTACTCCCCAACACAAAATCTACAAGCACAAGTGACCATCCTTCTACAACATTGTTAGAGTGTGCACCATTAAAGGGGGGAAGCAATACTTGGGGGATAGTGAACCCATAGTAGTGGGTGGAGAATCTGTGCCAGGATTTTAAATATTTAGTGATGTGTATGATTTTGCAAAGGAGTGCATGTGATCCAATAATTGAGTCTGTGAATGGCCCGGATGAAGTTAAGTGCCCAAAAGGGGCTAACATGAAAGAAGGGGTACAGGTCGGGACACCTGAAGTGGTTATAGCGGCTACCATGAATAAAGGGAAGGCTAAGATGTTCGTAGAAGATGAACTTGAATTTGAACCTATGGAGGATGAGGTCTAAGATGCTCTTGAGGCCATCACCAAGGCTCTCGTAGTGCTTATGAAGAAGAAAGAGGGAGGCATCGAGGATCAGCTAGCTACAGCCGCAGAAGCCATCATCAAAGCTGCTGCCTAAGAAAAGAAGACCACCCTTAATGAGCCCACTATCCAAGAGCCATCTTCGATGACAAGTGAAGACCCTCCGCCTGCAGAGGAGAATGATGTTAATGATGTAATTTTTAATATTACTAATGTATTTTCCATGAACAATTTAGCCTATGAGGCATTTTCATCAATGAATCAGAACTTTGCTTACTTGTGTGATGTTTTGCCAGATGGCAGCATACATTTTCATGATCATTCACATAATGTTTTTAGCATAACTGATACCTCATTGTATGAAATCAATTTAAGTATGGATGAATCGCTTAAAATGGTGATGATTTCGAGTGATTTGATTCTTGAGGAAGAATGTGAGATAAAAAATGTACTTAGAAAACACGTGGTAGCGTTCGCTTGGTCCTACGAAGACATGCCAGGGGTTGATAGAGCAATCCCTGAGCACAGAATCCCCACCGATCCACGAGTCAAGCCAGTCAAGCAAAAGCTACGAAGATTGTGACCTGAATGGGCCGAGAAGGTGAAAGTGGAAGTAGCCAAGCAGATAGAAGCCAAGTTCTTGGAAGTGGTGGAGTATCATACTTGGTTAGCGAACATTGTACCAGTTGTAAAGAAGGATGGGAAAGTTCGAGTATGTGTTGACTTCCGAGATCTGAATAAAGCCTCGCCAAAAGATAACTTCCCTCTGCTCTATATTGATGTCTTGGTCGACAGCGCTGCTTGGGCTACGATGTACTCATTTATGGATGGTTTCTCAGGGTACAATTAAATCCTCATGGCAATCGAAGATAAGATCAAAACTGCCTTCATCATCGAGTAGGGGTTTACTGCTACAGAGTCATACCTTTCGGATTGAAAAACACAGGGATAACCTATCAAAGAGCCGCCATGACCCTATTGCATGACTTAATTCACAAGGAGGTAGAAGTGTATGTGGATGATATGCTAGTCAAATCCAATACTCGGGAAGAGCATTCAGTTATCCTTGATAAGTTTCTCACCCCGAATCGAGAAGTATAACCTACCCTCAATTCAAAGAAGTGCATGTTTGGGTTACCTCAGGAAAGTTACTTGGGCATATAGTGAGTTAAAGGGGCATAGAGATGGACCTAGATAAAAGCCAAGTCATCAGGGAAATGTCTGTACCAAAGATAGAAGGAAGTAAGGTCATTCTTGGGATCCCTGCAGTATCTCAGCCAATTCATCACCCGCTTAACTATCATTTACGAGCCAATCTTCAAGTTGCTACAGAAACAGCAGCCGATTGTGTGGAATGACCAATGCCAGATCACGTTTGAAAGGATCAAACAATACCTGATCAAGCCCCCTATTCTAAAGCCCCCCCATTCCAGGATGTCCTCTTATCCTTTACTTGGCCATCGAAGAGTCCTCTATTGGGGCAATGCTAGTATAAGAGGATGATGACAAGAAAGAGCATGCAATATACTACTTAAGCAAGAAGTTGCTAGAGTCTGAAACCCGCTACTTGGTTGTGGAGAAGATTTGCGTGGCTATGTTATGGCTAACAAAGAAACTACGCCACTACTTCTTATCTTATTGAGTTCAGGTAGTGGCTAAGGTTTATCCTATGAAGTACATATGCCAATCTCCCACATTTGCAGGTAAACTATCCCGGTGGTTGTTGCTTCTCTCTGAATTCGATATTGAGTATATCACCAGGAAAGTTATTAAAGGTCGAGCGATTGCTGAATTCTCGGCTAATTAGGCAATGGACTCCGATTATGTAGAAAATCTTGAGTTCTTGGTTGAGCAACTCTCTTTGGTAGAAGAAGTGGAGAAGGAGTGGACTATGTACTTCGATGGCGCTATGAATCGTAATGGAGCAGGCCTCAGCGTAGTCTTTATCACACCCTAGAATGAGCTCATTCCACTATCCAAGCATTTGGAGTTCCCTATCACAAATAACGGGGTAGAATACGAAGCATGTCTTTTCAGCTTAGAAGCGTTGAGAAAGGTGAAGGCCAAAGAAGTCTCAGTCATCGGAGATTCAGCTCTAGTAATTCGGTAAGTAACCGGTGATTGGGAGATCAAAGAGGAGTCACTTCACCCCTATCTGGAAGCAGTCTGGGTGGCCTCCGCTAAGTTTGATAAATGTGTATTTCACCATGTTCTGCGAGAAGATAATCAAATGGAAGATTCCTTAGCCACTCTAGCCTCTATGTGGGAAGGGCTCCAGACCCAACCCATCAAACCATTAGTACTTTAATTGGCCAAGGAGCCCTATTATTGCAGAGCAGTAACAGTCGATGAAGACTTAGACTTGGGTTGCTGGTATTTTGATATTGTTCGATTTCTAAAAGATGGGGTCTATCCAGAGGATGCAACAGATTCCGAGCTCACTTCCTTCCATCACCTGGCCATCCAATTCAGACTTCTTGATAATGATTTATTCCAATTTACTCTAGAGGGTCTATTGCTCCATTTCCTGACTGAGAAAGAAGCTTTTCTTGTTATCAGATGACTACACGCAGGAGATTGTGGGCCACACATGAATGGCCTTTCCTTGTCAAAGAAGATCCAATGTCAGGGTTATTATTGGACCACAATGGTCACCGACTATGTCACTAAAGTTAAGAAGTGCCATGAATGCAAAATCTATGGGGACCTTAGCCATCTGCCTCCCTCAGATCTTCACAGCTTATCTACTCCTTGGACATTCTCGGCATGGGGGATCGACATAATTAGAGATATACACCCCTCCTCCAGCAACGGCCATAGATTCATCGTAGTAGCAGTTGATTACTTTTCCAATTGGGTGGAAGCTGAATCCTACTCTAATATCGCCGCCAATAAAATGGGCAAGTTCGTAGAGAAGCACATCTTCACTCAGTATAGGATCCCCCATCACATCATCTCAGATAATGGAGTCCAATTCCAAGGGGCAACGGCGAAACTCCTTAAGAAATATGGTATTGAGCATCACCGCTCTTCGCCATAGAGACCACAAGCTAATGGGGCAGTGGAAGCAGCCAACAAGTCCATCAAGAAGATCCTGAGCAAAATGGTGACCACTTATCAAGATTGGGCAGATAAGCTACCTTTCGCAGTTTAGGGCTACAGAATGAGTATTCGGACCCCCACAAACCAAACTCCTTTTTCACTAGTATATGGAATGGAAGCAGTCTTATCATTGGAAACATAAGTGGGGTCGTTAAGAATAGTCCTGGAAGCTAAGTTAGGAGAATCAGAATGGGCCAGAGCGAGGTTCGAACAGTTTACCATGATTGATGAACGCTGCCTCAAAGCCTTGGACCACATCCAGATGTATCAACAATGGATGGCCAGAGCATACAACAACAAAGTCAAGCATCAGAGGGAACCCATGAAAGTAGGAAACTTTGTATTAAAGCAATTAAGGCCTTCGAACATGGACGCTAGAGGGAAATTCAGACCCAATTGGGAAGGTCTGTTTGTAGTTAAGAAAGTGTTGAGTAAAGGGGCAATCAAAATCATGGATATGAATAGTAATGAGTTTATCAACCCCATCAATCAAGATAAACTTAAGTGCTACCACGTTTAAGAAAAGAAATAAATCTTGAAAAATAGTATAAAAACAAAAAATACATATGTAAATAAGCCAGTGAGCTAACACTCTGTTGGTTGAGAAACAATTAGGGCCTTTTTTCGTAAAAAATAAGATAGTCCACTGAGTTGAATACTCGAAAAGGGCATTTTAGGTAAAACTTAGGACAAAGAGTGAGGAATAAATTCATTAGTTAGAAAACCTGAGGGGGTTAGCTAATGATTGGAGTTAGATCACTTGAAACGTTTGTACTTCGATTCATTTCATCAATAAAGATATCATTTCTTACAGAAAATGTTTATGCACATGTTTATCAAAGTATATGAATGCTAATGGTTGAAACGTCACCAGTAAATAACAAGCATTCCATAATATGATTAGTTCCATAGTTTGTACTTAGGAAAAGAAAAGACAAACTAATCTGATAGAATTATACCACACTGGTATATTCTAAGCAAAAGTCAATTTATTTTCGTTCTTATTTATATTAAAATAGCATCATTCTAGGCCAAGTCATCGAACTAGTTTTACCTACTGCTATACGGGCTCAAGTTGTCTTCTTCCCTTGACCACTCACGGGTCACCAACACATATCACTAAGGGTCTATCGAAGACCTTGTCGCTGCAAGCCAACCATGATAGAACCCATCTATCTCAGTAGTCTCGATCATTCCATAGTCTAGATGAATAAATTGGGTATGCTGAACCCATAAGACGGGCAGTCTATCTAGCCAAGAATGATACCACTCAGAAACCCGAGAGGAGCATATACGGCGAGGTATCCTCTAACGCCTCCCGTACTGCCTACATATGCGGCTGGGCCAGTAGAACGTGGAATAATACTAGCCCATCAACAAGACCCCGTCTTCATGCATCAAGATAGTGACATGAGTAATCGCCCACGAGGGACACAACCAGCGAATCCAATCATCCGAGAGTTAGCTAAAAGTCTGGATCCAATCATGTTCAGCCATCCGGGAATGCCCCTCGGTGGTTAGCCCCCGCTTGTTATAGGTAACGGGGAGAATAATCAGAAGGGTTTCCCCGTGGGCCACCGATTAGGGAAAGCTTCTCCAATAGCCAAACTTGAGGAGAATCCTATTTAGAAAAGTGGATAATGGGGAAAGTAAACGGTCATCGTAAGCTTACCTCGAGAAGCATGAAATGGTAGTAAACCAAATCAGGCGGGGAAGTGGCAGCATTCATGCTTATAAGGTTATCCTCTAATGCTAAAGCAGATGGAGAATTCCTTGAGATAGTGGGTCGATAATGGATATCAACCGAAATTGGGTAACAGGGCTAACTTCGCAAATAAACTCGGATATCAGGAGTAGAGCCACCATAAAGGGCCAAGTAATGTGAACTCTAGGGGCATTGATACGCCACTCTAACACTGCGCCTACCTGAAACCCTCCTGGAGATGGTGGGTACGCAATAAGAGGGGTCACAAAGTCCAAATTCCACAAACCTCGGAGAGAAGCTTCAACACCAAAGTGGTAGGATGGGATTGCTAAAGAAAAAGCTTGGGGGCACGGGATCCCAAGGATGGCCTGGTACTCATCGATCATTGGGCATAGCTCTTGGTGGAAAAATAGGAAGATATGAGTGATCGGGTCCCAAAATGAAATTGCGGCCCTAACCAAAGTCGTATTTATGGGGTGAAAAGCGAGATATCGGAGGCCCCATAAGCCGAATCTCTCAAGTTTTTTCCAGCTGGGATTCTTCAATGTGCACAAGAAAGCTCGGAGTTGTTGATTGTGGGATGCCATTTTAAGAAAAGTAGTAAAGAAAGTAGAATCTGGAAATCGAATGCAATATCGTTAATGATATTGCTCAAAACCATTAACGATATTACTCAAAACCGTTAATGATGTTACAATATCGTTAACGATCATGTGATGTCGTTAACGATATCGTGATGTCATTAACGATATTGCTTTTTCTTGTAGTTTGCCTATATATATTAGCATACTGGATTTTCCCATGTGGTTAACGATATTACAGCTACAATAATCGATCGGAAGCTCCAATTTGGTAAAAAGTCAGTTTTCTAGTCAATTTTAAGTCTACCGGGGTGTTCTTCTAACCAATAAAGTCACAAAAATCATGAAAATAAAGTCAAGACATGGCTATTAAATTATAGCAAAGACATTCTATCAAGTATTTGGTAAAGATTGTACAAGAAAGGCATCAGAAGCACCCTGAAACTACAGTAAATTTATCCCTACAGCAGGAAAGAGCAACTATGGAAAAAATCTAAATCGAGGAGGAATCCTCCTCATCCTCGGTCTTGGCAATGCGGCTGTCCTCCTCCGCATCTCAACTCCCCAACCTGCCCCAACACATACCAGAGCGAGACGAAGCCCCCCGATGCATCCTGGATTGGCTCCCACATAATGCTGCTTGATTGTGCGGACCTCTAATACTTGGCCAGCTGCCTCTCCAGATCCTCGATCTTCAGAACCTGAGTTTACACATGCTCCTGAGCCCTCAGATAGTTCTGATGCTCTAAAGAAATCAAGGCCTGCAATAAGAAGCATGCATTATTACATGAACACTAAAAAATGTCAACATACGACTAACAAGTGTACATGCATTCGTAAATATACACATTTTTGTTAAATTACGAATAGGATTACCTCAACCGCTCCATTCTGCACAATGATCATGTCACTAGTAGATAGGTAGTGGTGGATATAGTTCTCCACGTCAGCTTGGGGAACCTAACAAAAAAATGCGAAAGTTAACAACAAACAAGAAACCAACTAGGTTTAGAAAGGAAGCAAGAAGGAAACTCACATGGGTGGTGTCCTTCGGGGTGAAGGTCACTGTGTACGAACTCTAGGGTAGCGTATCTGTCTACCGCTCCCTGACCCTCACCATAAAAAAGAAGGCAGTCTCTAGGTGGGTGGTAGAATGCCCCTCCATGAAGCCAGGAAAGTGGTACATCTACTATTGGGGATCAGCTTGGAGTGCTCAGGCCTGCTTGCCCACACCAGCCTATTTCAAAATAGTCACTATCAATATTACACAAGCACGATTAAAAGAATCAAAATATGAGGAGATACATACCCTCGAAGTGCCCACGCCACCACCACTGTCACCTCCGATGTGACCTGCGCCACCTCCACCGTAGTCCCAACTACCAGCTCCACCATCGAGGTCCCTGCCACCGATGTCATCGCCTCCATGACCAGGACCATCATCAGGACCACCGCCGCTTCCACCTAGGTCCTCCTTCTCCTTGTCATCGGAGGAAGCTCCTCCCATCATCTCCACTACCTTCTGGCAATGCCAATACTCCATATCGTCAAGAGATATGCGAGGGTAAGGAGGGATCAGAAGCCCCAGGTGCGCCAAGTAAGAGCTACAAGTAAGGAGCAGTAGTGCCATCCCCCTAGAAGAAGGTAGCTTGATCCGCTACAGATCTGATCATCAGGATCTTCTAGAATAAGCCGATAGGGGGACAGGGAGGCATATGCTGCTCAGCGATGGTCGAAGTTTGCCAGGATCGGACCCTCTCCCTGAGGTACCACTCGAGAGAGAGGGGAGACTCCAAGACTAGCCGGTGGTCATCAACATCATCTCGCAGTCACCACCACATCCCGATTAGGCATGGTGGTCTAGGGATCTGACTCAATCTATAGTAAGAAGAAAACTTTTTGATTATAACGACACTATAAAAAATGAAGATGAAAAGGTTCAAAGAAGCAACTCAATACCTGCTCGGTGGTTAGATGACGGAGACACTCTCGGTATCCGGTCCTCCATTTATGGAGACCACCGATCGGCTGGCACTAGATAGCTAAAGGAGGCTCATCCTGGATTGGCTCAGTCTTGAAAATCGGGTGGGAAAGGATACGATGCTCGAAGGCCTAAACCTGCAACAAACTTGAAAGTTAGATAAAATGACAAAAATCATAAGAAATAAAGTCTGAAAAGCAATCAATTACCTGTAGGAGGATGTGACTTAACTTGAAGGCCTTCTCATGAGCCCTCACCACACAGTCCAGGCCGTAATACATCTGGCCCAAGATAACCCACCAGTTCAAGATCAGGATAGATGCCAGATCTTCCACTGCGGAGATCAACCAGTAGTTGATCTTACTAGAAACGACAGGGAAGAAAAGCACCGTCAGCAAGTAGATGACAAAGGAGCGCACGCATTGAGCCCACCGCTTCGCGAGCACCACATCCATCGAACTCCAGTAAAGGCTCAGCTCTTTGTACGAGAGTCGGCCCGTGAACGGAGCGAAACCAAACAGCTCCTGCACCTAGCTGATGACCTGGTGGGTAGTAGAGAAGTAGTCCATGAAGACGTTGAAGTGGATGACTCCCGGGTGCCAGGAAAGGCTATTCATCACCACCATGTCAAAAGGTGTGGTGGTCAACTCTCCCACTGGAAGGTGGAAGGTGTGAGTAGTCTCCGACCACCGCTCGACCATGGTTGTGAGAGCAGGATGTGACAGTTGGGGCATATGCACTGGCAGAACTCGCGCAAGATAGCCAAACCCAGTGGCATCAATGGTGACCCGAAGCTCCAAGTCTCCGGTTGTTCGACTCCAACACAGCCCCATGGCCCCTATACTAGAAAATTTGTTATAGGTCTACTACTGTAAAAGATAGAAACAAAATGCAGAAAATGAATCTCAAAACCAATGCAAGATTTCATAACCTTTTTATCACAAATAAAGAACTTCAAGTCATTTTCTAAGTATATAGATTGTCGGGAACTAAAAACTAGGGGCGGGTTTTTGGGCAAGACAGAATACATTCTACCTCTGCCTTTTCAATATTGTTAACGATTTTATCTAATATCGTTAACGATATCGTAATATCGTTAACAATATTAGCCAATATCGTTAACGATATCGTAATCTTGTTAACGATATTAGACAATATCGTTAACGATATCGTAATATCATTAACGATATTAACAATATCGTTAACAATATTACAGTTGCAAAGGCAGATTGTACTCTACCACCATTTTGATCCTTAAAAAATCCAAAATGGAGCACCATTTGAATCCCGGGATGTTAGGATTAGCGTCAAGGGAAGATGAGGAAATGACCCTTGGGTTGCGAGACTTGATCTTGCACAACATCTTGATGAAGAATCAGAGGAAGAATTCTGGATTTTTTCTTTGAGGGAGGCTATTTTCGGAGTAATGAGGTAATGGGGGAAAAATTTAGGTTTTATGTTTTAAGCCTGGAACCGCAATGTCGTTAACTATATTGTACTCAGCCCAGCTCATTTCTTTTATTTTTCAGCCCAAATTCATTTTACAGTGTATTTTAACTTCGTAAAAGTCACTAAAAAACACTTAGGCAACTTCGGGAACCTTGCAAAAGGGTTCAGAAACTCGAGAACACGACCCGAGTCAATTATTACGCATTCATATTTTAATCACTTGATTGAAGGGGCAAAATTTTTTGCTTCCAGCAATCTCAATCAAGAAATTAAAACATGCATTCATAACTTGCATTTTCAAATTTTTTTCTGACTTTTTATAATCAACGAACTTTCTAAAATTCGAAATTTCTTGACTTTTACAGTCAATGAACTTTCTAAAGTTCACCATTTTCAGACTTTTTACAGTCAACGAACTTTCTAAAATTCGAAATTTCCTGACATTTTACAATCAACGAACTTTTTACAGTTTGAAATTTTTTGACTTTTACAGTCAATGAACTTTCTACAGTTCACCATTTTCAAACTTTTTTACAGTCAATGGATTTTCTACAGTTCAAAAATTCCTAACATTTTACAATCAAACGAACTTTCTGCAATTCAAAATTTTCTGACTTTTTACAATCAACGAATTTTCTATAGTTCGAAATTTTCTAACTTTTTACAGTCAACGAACTTTCTACAGTTCGAAATTTTTTGAATTTTTACAGTCAACGAACTTTCTACAGTTTGAAATTTTCTTACTTTTTCACAGTCAGCCGAACTTTCTACAGTTAAAAATCTTCTGATTTTTACAGTCAAATGAACTTTCTACAGTTCATCATTTTCTGACTTTTTACAATCAACAAACTTTCTACAGTTCGAAAACTCAAACTTTTTATAGTCAAATGAACTTCCTACAGTTCACCATTTTCTGACTTTTTACAATCAATGAACTTTTTATAGTTCAAAATTTCCCAACTTTTTACAGTCAATGAACTTTTTACAGTTCAAAATTTTAATTTTTTACAGTGAACAAACTTCCTATAGTTCACCATATCCTGACTTTTTTACAGTCATCGAACTTTCTATAATCCACCATTTTCTGACTTTTTTACAGTCACTGAACTTTCTACAGTTCACATCTCATCCCTACTTTGTGCGGTCAACGGACTTCTTACAAACCACATAGTCAGTAGGCTTGCCACAGCTTGCACACATGGGTCCTCAACCAAGAGAACAGAGGCACACGGTCAATGTTCTCTCCCTAATGGTTCCAGCGGTATCAACTAGCCAAAGGTCAACCCTTCAGGGGTAATCATTGCCAAACGGGCAATTCACAAGGGGCATAAAGAGTCCCAATCCTGGAAAAGATGCCGCACTAAGATGAAAGCTTCCAACCGTCATCCCCAAAGAGTGCAAACCGCGATCGGGCATGTATTATCTCTAAACCCTGCTGCTCTTTCAATCGTTGGACCATACTGATCTCATATCAGTAGTGATCCCACGAAGGGCAGCCTGTGAGCATGGGATTTTACTCTCGACTCGCGAGTTCGATGATGAAGTTGTAATATTTTTCTTTGTTAGCTTTTCACATTTTACAGGGTCCTGAAATCGTCTGGGAATCATTTGCCTTGTTTCTTTGGGCCTCCTATTGCTTAAAAAATCACATTTTAGAAAGAAAAAGCCTAATCTGGCCATGCAATGTCGTTGATGACATCGAAATGTTGTTAACGATATTGCAATATCATTAACGACATTGCCAATGTTGTTAACGATATTGCCAATGTCGTTAACGATATTACATTGACAGTAGAACCAGAATTGCACTTTGTGGACTTTTTCAGCCAAAAAATAAAATTTTTACCACTTGTTCGGATTCCATCATTGAAATACAGCTGCCACATCCCACTAAAGACTTTGGATCCCCAACATTTGCATAGGGATAAGGAATTAAGTTGAAAAATGAAAAGAATAAAAATCAAACTTGGACGCTTTTTTATGGATTGAAGGGGGCTCTCTCTCTTTAAGAGAGTTGAGTTCCAGCACATTGAAAAAGGGAGAGAACACATTTTAGTAGAAATTTTTATAACAAAAGAGAAAGAAAAGTAATCTTAAGACAAAATTTTCCTTTAAAGTTATCTTGATTCCTAACTATTTCAAATGCATGTTAAGAGTTTTCATAACAAAATAATCATATTTGAATCTCTTTAAACTTGTATTTCTGTAACTTGAGTGTGTAAGTTCGTGGATAGGGCATGAACTTGGGTTATTTTGGGTCATTTAGGCAAAATTCGTGGTTTAGTTCACTTGTTTCGGAAAGTGAGGTATATTGAGAGTTTAAGCAAACATGAGGTTAAGAGTTCTTTTTGAGGCATTTGGCACTGAGTTTTGGATCAATAGAACTTGGTTCAAGTGTCTATAACAAGTATTTTCATTCATTTCAGAAGTTTTTTAATCTCTAAAACCGATTTCGGTAATTTTCTGAGTTTTAAGTTTTCGGAAGTCTAAACTCTAGAGAAGAAGGATTTCTACTTCCTTTATTCCTCTTGTTGAGACTCACATTCAGAGAGTTCTGACTCTCTTCATAAAAGAGCAAAACTTACTCTTCATTTTTCAATAAAGTCACAAACCGAACCAAAGAAACGAGTACTTTCCTAGGATTCTCGTAGACCGAGCAAAGTGGATTCACGGTAACAGAGTAAGCCTCTGAGTTCCTAGAGTCGTACTTCACTTATTTCTGTCATATGTATGTGTTTGTGTATGAAAAAATGTGAAAATTGTAATAAAACAAGAACTGCATGCATTCTGCCTATGCAATGTCGTTAACAACATCGCAATGCCGTTAACGATATCGTTGATGTCGTTAACGACATCAGCTTCCAGGTAGAAAATATGCAGAATGTTTGTAAAATTTCCAAATTTTGAGTCATGTTCAGGAGGTTCAGTGGTGATCATTCAGGCCTGAAACCTAAGTTATCAGTAACATGATGTGTATATATGAAGATTTTACAAACCCAAGATTGTCACAAAGGGAGTTCGAACGGTTAGAGTCGATAGCCCATCGCCGGGATATTATTTTATCGACTTTAACGGTTTCCTCTTCGGAATGATTTTAATAATGTCACGATTTACACTTTTTGGACTTAGATTTATTTTATGTTTACATTATTATGAAGTGTGTTCGGAAATCCTGACGAAGGGAACCGAAGTTCTTGGATAACCGACCTGACAAATATTCGCATGTGGCATTTTCACTAAAAATAGTTAAATAAACTTATGTGTATAAAATGAAACTTTTTATGAAAAAGAAATTCCAAACTCCTTCGATGATTTAAATCAGACCGCTCGGGTCTCGTAAAAATCAAAACGAACCTGCTTGTAACTATTTATGATGTGCCGTATTTATGCTAACATTTGTGGATGCAAGTAGTTTAGGGTAGATGAATGTTAGGATTTAATTTCCTTTGGATATCACTTTTCATTTTAAAATCAAATGTAATATTTGTTAGACACCGATGTATTTTAGGCGATTGAATCCCCTAGATTCTCGATGTACTTAGGCAATTTGTAAAACCCCCAAACCAATGATGTAATTAATCTCCCTGTAGAATAGGCGCATTTAATTTCCTACTTGTTTACTTTCCGCAATTTACTTACCGTATTATACATGTGTGATAAACTATAAACCTAAAATATCTAGTTTAGTTCGAATATTACAAATGTGGTTTCTCTCATAGTGTAATTTAACTCAAATGACGATGAAATAGATAACTCATCTCGTACCCGAATCTCTATTTTATGGTATGGATAAGGCAAACGGATCTAAGCTGTACCAAATTTTCCTTGAAGAGCTGATCCGGGGGGCGACTCTGTAACATAGACTAGGGATCCTGATCTCGAGTCTTTTAAGTTTGAAAAACACTTTTCAAAGCAAAATACTCTTTTCCAATGCGCTTTTCCAAAAGCAATCTTTTTTCACCGAGCAGCGCAAGCAGCTCCTTTCGAAGACCCACGCCCCATCTCAAGAGGTCAGCGCCTCTTAGCGACTGAGCTGGTCGAACGTCATCCTCTCACACTAATGAAGGTAATGTTTTTTTGAAAAACCCCAGAAAGATTATGTGTCTAACCGAGAGCTTAAAGATTGAGATGAGATAAAATTTCGGGGCGAAGTCCCCAACTCGGTTGGTTTCCTCGCTTGCCTACAAAACTCTCATCACTCTTTTATTAAGAAAAACGGTACTCAAGATGAGTAATGTATTAGTTACATGAACGTATTAGTTCTAGATTTACAATGATATCTGTAACCAAGTAGCTAATCGATTGTTTGTTACATTTGAAATAAAACCAACATAGATGAATAGAAGAGATAAGATGATCCACATTCGGTTGTCTTTCTTCAAATATAAACTTGTTCCTTGAAGTCCAAATTGACCATGCGATAGCTAGCCAAAGTGCCTAACCGAATTGCTTTGCTCGGCCAACTTTGAAGTAAGTTTACCATTCAAGGAAAAAAGACTTTGATGTATTTCGAATTGTGCTGTTGAAACGAGCCATTTCATGGCATCCATCCAAACACGATAGCTCTTTTCACATAGAATAATTGCATGTTCATTTGATTCTTGAAATGGATATAACAGGCAGCCACTTTCTGGCACCGAAGCACAGCCTCTATTGAATAAAAGCTGTCTTATTGGCAGCCTTTTGTGAAAAAATGTCCAGGCCAAGAAATTGGATCTTAGGTCGAATGCAACATCGCCAAATCTGTAAAAAGTCAAAGTTTGGCAATGGCCAACGGTTAGTTCCATAAAAGCTTGATGTAAATCTTGATGTTATGTAAATGGATCTCACTCTCGATTCCCAAACATAAAGGTCCGAATGAGGTAAAAATGACCAGCTGATCTGTCCCTCCATGGTGAACCCGCAATCAAATGAGATGATTTTGAGGTAATAATCCATGATCATAGTTCAATGCACCTCGCTTTCAAGTTGGGTCTAAGGTTCCTCGACCAAAATGGTCTCCCAAAATAGTCCGACCTAAATACTTCTAAACAACCCTCGTAAACTGATGCAGCCTTCCAATTGCATAGCTCAAACAAATCCGGAAAGAAAGATTGTCGCAATTTATTTGAGGTCCAATTATCAAACCAAAATGAAGTGATCAAGCCATTACCAATCATAACCCGACTATTCTCGTAGAAATAATCCTAGTATATACCACGATAGCAGCAAGAAAGTATACTCAACCAAATTGGTGACAAATTGCGTTGATCAAATGATGCAAATTCATTCCAATTCCGAAATCCATATTGACAAACACAATAAGCATACCAAAGTGACATTACATCCAGTGATATTATCTTCCACAATCACTTGAAACGTAAGCTCGCATTAATAATCTTAAAGTTCTAAATGTATAGACCTCCAAGAGAGAGTGGTAGATTTATCATTTGCGAACTAATTCAACAAATCCCATTTCTATTTGCATCACCGCGCCAAAGAAAATTCCTCATCAATCGATTTTATTTCTCTTCTATTGTTGTCAGAATTTTGAGGATTGACATGAGATATACAGGAAGAGAAGAAAGGATCAATTTGATGAGAACCATTCTACCTACATACGATAAGCAATTCCCTTTCCAATTCGCTAATTTACGAGCAAAATTGGCAAGTAAGGGCTCCCAATTAGCGGTCGTTACCTTCTTGAAGGAGAGAGGGACTCCTAGATATTTATTCGGGAACTTTTCAATTTGGCATCCAAGCTTCGCGGTAAAATGATCTAATCTGTCATTATTAACATGAATTCCTAACAATGAACTTTTGTAGAAATTTATGTGCAAACCAGAGACTAATTCGAAGCACTTAAGAACTCTCATAAAATTTGTAATAACATAATCCTTAGTCTGAAGAAAATAAATGGTATCATCCGTGAATTGTAACAGCGAAATATCTAGTAAATTATCATCCAAATGAAATCCAGGAAGTAATCCTTGACCCACACTAGCGTCAATCAACTGCTTTAACCCTTCCACGACTAGGAAAAAAATGAATGGAGATAAAGGGTCACCTTGCTTCACCCCTTTACGTAGTCGAATAGGTTTACATGGTTTTCCATTAACTAAAATGGATGTTGACAATTTCTTGCAGAAATTAGATAACCAAGCAATCCATTTCCTATCGAAACCCATTACCGACATCACCACATCGATATAAGTCCATGATAAGCTATCAAAGGACTTTTGGAAATCTAATTTCAAAATAACACATGACAGCCGTTCCCTATGGGCTGAATTGATAATCTCTGAAGCTAAATGAACAATTGTGAATGCTCCTTCCCTTGATAAATGCAAATTGATTATTGGAAATTAATTCCAGAAGAATTGGTTGTAAGCGGTGGGAAAGAAGTTTCACAATCATCTTATAAATTCAGTGGATGAGCGCAATCGGACAAAAATTTTCCAAGGTTGACATCCCCGCTATTTTCGAAACCAATATTGTAAAGGAGGTCTTTGAAGAATTTGGTAAGGTGGCTGTTTCGAAGAAACCGCTAAAAATCCCGAATATATCTCCTTTCAATTCTTCCCAAAACATTTTATGGAAGTAGAAGTTAAAGCCTTAGATCCCGATGCTTTGTTTTCAGCACATGATGAAATTGCATTACAAATTTCCACTTCTGAAAATGGCCTGATTAAATTAGCATTTATCGAGGATGAGACCTTTGCAAAATGTAATTGATGAAGGGAGAACGGGATATTGCAGGACGGTCTAAAAAGATCCACATAAAAAGACCGAACAACTGCCATAATTAAATTCATATCATGAGTGAGCTGTCCGTTAACTAGCAGCTACGTAATCCTATTGTTTCGGAACCGTGTCACTGTAATATGATGGAAAAATGCAGTGTTTTGATCACCCAATAAAGTCCACTTGATCCTTGACTGTTGATGCCTTATATTTTCGTTGATCCGACGAAGATTGGACAGCTCCATACGGTATTGTAGGAGTTCGGCAGTAGCATCAGCAGTAGTCCCCGCGGGTGAGCTATCCGCGGTTGACGAAAGAATCTTACATTCAAGATTCTTGATTTGTATCTCCAAATTCCCAAAGTTTGCTCGATGCCATGAATGAATAGCAGAAGTCAATCTCGTCAATTTGAAGTGGAGGTTGCCGGTTAGATTCTAGTCACAAATTTCTCTCCATTTTAATTGAAGGATAGAAAGTTCGCATGATCCCACCACCAATTTAGTTAATAAAATATCATATGACCAACTGATACCATGATACAAGTTTGAAAGAGAATCGGTAAGTCATCAGATAGAGTTGAATCCATTGTTGAAATTTAAGCATTCGGACATAGGTCTGAAATTTCACAAGAAATTAGTCAATTCTTGAAAAAGAATGTGTGTTCGACCAAGTAAAATCATGCCCATGTAACGGTAAATTAAGGAGCTCCGCTTCATTAATAAAATCACGAAATTGAACAATCGATTGAGAGAACCTGCTAGATTCATGAAGAACTTCGTTGAAATTACCATAAACTATGAAACGATTTAATGGTCTGATAAGTGGTAACAATTCACTCCAAATTTAAAGTCATTCACTCAATAAAGTGGAACCATAAACTGCAACCACATACAAGTCTAGCGAACTGGCAGTAAGGTGGTAAATGCACCACCGAATTGACGAATTAACCACAATGATGTTAATTAATACCATGTTCCAAGAGAAAATAATACCACCAGACATGCCTTGTGATAGTGAACAATGAAGAGCGAAGTCATTATATCCCTAAAAACTCCTTGCTGTCATCTTAAAGATTACCTCGCATTTTGTTTCCAACAAAATCCAAAATTGAATGTTATATTTGCGAATAAAAGATCGAATTAAACTTTGCTTGCCGCGGTTGCGAATACCACCGTGATAATTCCAACAAACAAATGAAAAAGACATTAAATAAAATGAAAATCGAAGAGTACCTCAGCAATGGTTTTAGTTCCCAGTGCTATCATCTAAAGAAGACAAGATAACATTCTTGTGTTTCTCTTTAAAGGGACCCAACTCCTTGCCTACCATGAACGTGAGAAAGTTCTCCTAGGAGAGTGGATCCGAGGGGAGTGAATTCAATATTATCCGGTTCATATTCCTAATATCAGGCCTTGAGGAGTTGGAGCTGCCGGTGACATGAGCTGAATGTGAACTTTTGCTAAGTATATAATTACACTTATTATCATATTAATTTTATACACTAAACACTATAGTTTAAGTCATTTTTATACTTCATATAAAAGATTTCACGTGGTATGTAGTTGTTTTTTATGCAAATGCAGATACTAGGTAAATCATGGGAGTAAAATGATCTAAAGTGGAATTCTATGAAAAAAGAGTGAAAAAGGTGCAAAAAGATGCATGGAACATAAAGATTTGGCTTAGGATCGAAGCTGTCAAAGATCGGTGAAGTTACAAGAAGAATTTTGAAGAAAGACTCAACTAACGTTCGCGATAACTGTTCGCGGTCGCGACTAGTTCTTCTTCAGATCAAAAGTCTGCCAATCAAAGATTCACGGTCGTGACATGTATATCACGATCGCAACTTGGACAGTATTATCTTCTTAACTACCAACCGCTAGATAAGCATGATCAACCGCCATCAACTACCAACTAAAAGACACTTATCATAAGTCAACCAATCATGAAAAGGTGCCTATTCATTGTGGATTAAATCAAAGCTTCTCAACCAATCACAATGAAGAGATGCAATCATTCCCCAATGGACATAACCCTTCGTTTGGATAAACGCAACCCTTTAAACTTTATAAATAGGGTTCCAATCCTCACAAATTTATCGGATGGTGGGTCATAGTGCACCACCAGAGAGGAGAGCATTAGAGTGCAATTATAGGGTTACATATAGTGCGTGCAGATAGAGAGTTTGCTAGGTTCATAAGTGTTAGCGAGAAAATGTTTAAGTGATTCGAATCCTTCTTTCGATCACTGATTCTCTATACTCTCTAGGTAGTTGCAGATCAATTATCAATAAAATTTTTCTTTCTTCAATATTCATTTGTTCGATATTCACAAAGAATAGCATCCTAGAGGAGGTTCTGTACGGGCTGAGACCGGATTCAAAGCAGACGCAAGCATTGCAGGAATTGACAACTCCCATTAAAGAGTGGATACAGTTTGATCACCTTTAGCTTTCACTTGCAAACCTTACAACTTTACTTTTTTTTCTACTTATACTTTCTATTTCAAAGTTTATGATATGTCTATGTGTCATAATGTGTATTTCGTGTTAAGTTTTTCATGTTAATCAAGTTATATGCGTTAGAGTTAATTTTAAGAGTAATTTCGGGGTTAACAATATCGTGTATAATCACTGGATCTATGATATAATGCTGTTTAGTGAGTCAACATTTTTAGAATGGTAACTTGCTAAATGTGGCTATATGAGAGCGACCAGTACTAAGTATAGTATTGATGTTGTCCAGGTTTATATGATAGTCTTAATTCGTTTGCGCTAGATCTAGAAAAGTCATTTCATGTGTTGCTTTGCGGCGAATAAGTGAACATCTGAGTATTTATAACCGAGTCTATTATATTAGTTTAGTGAATCGTAACAACTTTGTTGAACTTGCATGTTTTCCTTGCTATCCTTATTTCATAGGAAAAAATCTATATATTTAGGTTCTCTAATCTTTCATACCTATATTTACTCATTTTTCATTCTAACCCTTCTTTCCTAAAACTTTACTTTATTATATTTTATTTTCCTTATTTTATCTTCCTTGTTGATCTTTAGAACTAGCCCTTCCTTGT
>CATIWQ010129039.1:0-17191 GCA_949673415.1 Euphorbia schlechtendalii | reverse complement strand
GTCGAAATTTCCTCATCCACATTGTCACAGATTTTATGTATAATGTAATAAAATCAAATTACTTGTCGAAAATAATAATTTTCAAAATCAACATAAATATGATCGAGAAGAAAACGTGACGACATAATAGCGAGATGTGGCAAAAAGGAAGCCATAAGAGCAAATGGATTGAGTCAACATCAGCAATTGAAGGACCCAAAAAGACATGCAAAAGGGACCACTTAAAACATAACATGGAGGGTCTGGTGGTCTTATGCATTGAATCTGCTAAATACTTAGAATCTTTGCTTCCGCCTCATGTGTTGGGTCCTTTTTATTACTATTCTGGGTGGAGAATTTTTCTACATTTTTTTAAAAAAAATTAATATACACTAACAAAAATTTATTTACTGTATCTTTTGTGTTGAAAGCACAAGTTTCTTTTTGATTGGCATAACATAGAACACATATTGAAATTGTTTTAACTACTTGGTCTTTTTATGTAACATTTTTTTTATAACTAATTAGAAATAAAGTACTCATCGTTTGTTAGTTAATTATATAGTTCATTTTATGTTACACAATAACAATTGCAAGGGTC
Organism: Euphorbia schlechtendalii; assembly: GCA_949673415.1. Classification (NCBI taxonomy): domain Eukaryota; kingdom Viridiplantae; phylum Streptophyta; class Magnoliopsida; order Malpighiales; family Euphorbiaceae; genus Euphorbia; species Euphorbia schlechtendalii. The sequence goes on along the minus strand of CATIWQ010129039.1, from coordinate 16,611 downwards.
CAATATATTGTTTTATGTGTTGTTTTACATATAGATCCAAAAATGGATATACTATAATTTTCCTCGTAAACCACTTGTATCTAAAATATACATTTTTAGTAAGATATGATTTACAAATCTTTTGTCACATGATTAGTTCGTGCTAGTTTATCTGGTTTGTCATTAAGACTTTAACATAAAATTTATTCAAAAAATGTTAATTATGGCTAAAATTTAAGTATATATCATATTCTTTTGAAATAGTTGAATTTATTGTAATACAAACATACATACATACACCGTAATTTATCATAATACATATAATAAACTTTTTTTATTTAAAATTAAAAAATTAAACTAAATTGAATTGAACGTCATTTTTATCGGAAATAATATACCAAAAACAACCATTCCCTACGTCCACTAAATATTATCTTTTAAGATAAATTTTGATTTCTCTTTTTTATTGTCATGCTTTATTTTCAAGGGGTTTTTTCTTTAAATTTTTCTTTTTTACTCTTATTAATTCGTTCAATTTTCAAAATAAACATATCAGTGAAGAAGATAAGAAGATTGTGAGAATCAATATCAATGAAATCTTGAAATTAGATAGGATATTTGCAAAAGAGTAAATTAATAAATTATCTAATTCGATTAATTGTTATTTTAGAAATTATAAATTAATGGAAACAACTGTTATATTTAACAGAAGTAACGGAGAAAATGAAAAGCAAGTATTGTACAAGAAGTGAAATGAAAAGGGCAGAGATAGAGAGATAAAGGCGAGTGTGAGAGAGAGAGACATCTGGCTGAGAGTCCACACACATGCACTCTTACGTTCATTCTTCCATATCCATCTACTCCTCCCTTTTCCTTTTCCCTTTTCTCCCTCACTTTTCCTTTTCCCTTTTCTCCCTCACTTTTCCCTCTGAATTTCCCTTCCGTTAAAGTACTCTTTTAGTTAACTGCAATTCCGAGTTCTCGAAATTCAGAAGAAAAGCCAACTACAGAAGGAATAAAGTAAGCAGAGAGGGCTGAAGCTGACCCTAATTACCTCCTCTCCTTCCCTACTTCATACAAATCATCTGATTCGTCATTTTAATCATTTGCATTTTGCCTTTTGCAGTGTGATTCTTTTTCTGTTCTCAATTTTTTTTGCAATTATAGTAATAATGTTGTTGTTATCATGGTGAAATAATGAGAGTGCTGATATTTAATTCTGTGTTGTTTTTTGGGCGAAATTGAGTTATTGGCCTGTAACGGTTCTTTGTGAATAGTAGATCTTAGCTCATTGGAATAGTTTTTGAAATGAATGCGGATTTTGATTGTTTTTATTCACCGGAAATTCCGCTTTGCTGGTTTTGGCAGGGGTTTGAAGCAGTTAGGGATACTGAATTGAGATTTGAAACAGTTTAGCCCATGAATTTTCTCTGAAATGGGCTGTGTATACTCGCGAGCCTGCATCGGTGAGGTGTGTGTCCCTAAGGAGCACAGAGTGAAGCATCAACAACAGATCGTTAACCAAACAGGGCCTAATGCCAGAGGAACAACTGAGCCCTCTGTTTATACTCCTCAATCGTCTTCTTCTGATTCTGAAGGGGGTGATCAAATCAATCGGTTAAACTCCACGGGAGACCCTGAATTGGGGATTACCAGGTTATCCAGGGTTTCGTCTCAGTTCCTCCCTCCAACTGGATCCAGGAACGTTAAGGTTCCATCTGCTAATTATGAATTGAGGTACTCGTATCTGTCTCAGCGTGGTTTCTACCCTGATGCGCTCGATAAAGCGAATCAAGATAGTTTCTGTATTCATACACCATTTGGGTTGAGTCCAGATGATCATTTCTTCGGGGTTTTTGATGGGCATGGGGAGTTCGGCGCTCAGTGCTCGCATTTCGTGAAGCGAAAGGTGTGCGAGAATTTGCTGAGGAATAGCAAGTTCAGTGTGGATGCCGTGGAGGCCTGCAATTCGGCATTCTTGACTACCAATTTGCAGTTACATGCCGATAATTTGGATGATAGCATGAGCGGGACAACAGCAGTAACAGTGTTGGTGAGGGGAAAGATGATATATGTGGCTAACGCAGGGGATTCAAGAGCGGTTCTAGCAGAGAGGAAAGGGAAGGAGATCGTTGCCGTTGATCTGTCGATTGATCAGACTCCGTTTCGAGCTGATGAATTCGAGAGAGTGAAGCTTTGTGGAGCAAGAGTGCTCACTTTGGATCAGATTGAGGGGTTGAAGAATCCTGATGTGCAGTGTTGGGGAACTGAGGAGCAGGATGAAGGCGATCCTCCAAGATTGTGGGTGCCAAACGGGATGTATCCTGGAACTGCTTTTACTCGGAGTATTGGGGATTCTGTTGCGGAGACAATTGGGGTGGTCGCGAATCCTGAAATTGTTGTTCTTGAGCTTACCCCTCAGAATCCTTTCTTTGTGATTGCTAGTGATGGGGTGTTTGAGTTCCTTTCAAGCCAAACTGTGGTTGAGATGGTAAGGTATCTTCAATCTCTCTTCTCTAACTGCAGATAAATTTCATTAGTGCTTTTTAGTTGTAAATGAAGGTTTATGACTGTTTATTTTCTCTTATTATTGAACATATTGCTGTTGGCTATATAAAAGATCAAATTAGTATGTTGAAGTTAGATGACAGATTTCATGCTGTGGGTATTAAAACAGACTGACTTTTCAGTGAAGTTGAGAAGTTACTATACAAACATAATCACAAATTAAGAATCTTATCATCATAGTAACACATGTACTAGATGTTGAGCAATTTAATAATTGGAGAGGTGCAAGTATGAAACATAGGATTTTACACTAGATAGATTTTGTTTGGATGCTGATGAATATTTGTATGAGAATCAAGAATCATACACTAATGTTGTTTAAACTACATTGAAAACGCGTTTCTTACATCCTTTCCAAGCACTCCCTAAAAGTCAGCTTAGTTTTTTTTTTTTGTCTTCTCTAGTCCACTTGGATAAAACGATATTTTGTGACAATAATAATGCATGGTTTTAATTGGAAAAATCATGAAAAATGTGTATATTTTGCTTGGCTTTTTATGACATAATCTACATTTTTGTTTCCTCTTTTTCTTCTTACAAGGGCCTTGGCCGATGAAAAATATAAAATAGTATCTTATACCACTATCAAGCTATTTATGCTGGCTGGTTTGGTTAAATGGCTCTTCTGTTGCTATACATTTATTAAGCAAATCAATTATCATGGTCACTTTTTTCTCTTCTTGTCTATTTTGGAGAAAGTTATGTTACTGTTTATGGCTTTGCTTTTCCTTCGAAGTAATATAATCTTTTCTTATTTGGATTTATAATAAATAGGTTGCAAAATATAAAGATCCACGAGATGCGTGTGCTGCAATTGTAGCCGAATCATATCGCCTTTGGCTGCAGTATGAAACTCGTACTGATGACATCACCGTGATAGTTGTGCATATTGATGGGCTAACCGATGTAAGCAAACTCCTAGTTTGTATGTAACCTTATTTCATCCAATTTTCTTTACTGAGCGGTGGTTGAGATCTCGTCTTTCCTCTCTATCAGGGTATTGTTGGTGAGTCATGTCCAGTTACTGTCTCTAGAGCGCCTATACCCCAAGTTGTAGAGGTGACAGGGAAAGAATCTCCCTCAACCTTTAGCTGGAACCCTCAGAACCAGCGTGTGAGGCATGATTTATCTCGGGCAAGGCTTCGTGCCATTGAGAGTTCACTAGAGAATGGGAAAGTGTGGGTTCCTCCATCTCCAGCGCATAGAAAATCTTGGGAAGAAGAAGTAAATAATCTTATATATGTTTTATTTTATGCCTGATATTCTGCTTAATCCAGTAGCTCGTACAAGTGTTATAATTGTAACATTGGTTTCTAAAAGAAAATTTTCTTATGCTGACAGGCACAGATTGAGAGGGCCTTGCATGACCACTTCCTTTTCAAAAAGCTTACTGATTCGCAGTGTCAAGTTTTGTTGGACTGTATGCAAAGAGTTGAAGTCCATCCTGGAGAAGTTGTAGTTAAACAGGTTAGTTTTCTCTGTTATTCCTGTTTGGTAATTTGGGGTCCATGCTTAAGTAGGACTCTTTAACTGATCAAGTGTTTGAAAACTGATATAAGTTAGGAAGAACCTTAGGAAAAAGGAGGAAATTGTTTATGTTCAAGTTTGCTTGGGTTAGAAAATGTTGAAGTCTTAATTAAGCAAAATATTATCTAAAAGAATCATATGGTTGAGTAATGTTCTGAAATATAACCAAGAAGCACCTTTATCACTAAAATCATGAATCAGCTACTTTCTTGACTGCGACTGAGATCTAAATGCAATATTTGCATACTTTCACATTTTATATTTGTACCCATGCATATGCACATATACAGAGAGCTCATGTCAAATTTCTGAAGTTATTTTGACACCACATGAATATGTGTAGAGTATATTAGTAAACTATCGATAATAGATGTGTGATTATTCTATTTCGAATGCAGGGTGGTGAAGGTGATTGCTTTTATGTTGTTGGTAGTGGAGAGTTCGAGGTGTATGCTACCCAGGTTGCTTTTTTAGTTTTACAATTATATATTTGTATTTTTATACCAACACTACTGTTAGGTTTTGAATCGGTTATCTGACTGCAGGAAGAGATAAGCGGAGAGGTACCCAAAGTTTTGCAGAGATATACAGCAGATAACTTATCGTCATTCGGAGAGTTGGCACTGATGTGGGTTATATTCCAGCTTTTCATTTTGATTGTGTATCTACTGTTAGCTCCCATAATCTCTTTGTTAAAATTTGTAATATGATATTACCGATTGTGGACTAAAGTAAAATACTTTAATAAATAAACAAACCCTTGTTGTATGAAGTACTTTTTTCTATATTCTCTTCATTTTATTTTTTTTATTCTGTTGATAATGTTCTTTTGTATGTATCGTAATGTAGGTATAATAAGCCACTCCAGGCCTCGGTTCGTGCTGTCACTAGTGGAACATTATGGGCTTTAAAGAGAGAAGATTTTCGTGGGATTTTGATGACAGAGTTTTCTAATTTGATATCCCTGAAGCTGTTACGCAGTGTGGATCTTCTTTCTAGATTGACAATATTGCAGCTGAGTCGCATTGCAGATTCTCTTGTTGAAGCTTCCTTCGTAGACGGGCAGACAATAGTTGATGAGGTAAAGTGACTTTCTCCAAAAATATTCGCATCCATTATTTTTCTCTCTTCTAATTCTTCAATATAATGTAGCAGAATGAGGGGGCCACTGCACTTTATATCATTCAAAAGGGGCGGGTTAGACTTACCTTTGATGCAGATGTATTAAGTAATACAAATGTTGGAAGTTTGAATTTCGAGAATCGGAAAGAGGATAGCAGTCAATTAAGCGCTGAAGTTCTCTCATTGGAAAAGTCAGAAGGTGGCTATTTTGGTGAGTGGGCACTTCTTGGAGAAGACATTGGTTCACTGATTGCAGTTGCAGTGGGTGATTGTACATGTTTCATCTTAACAAAGGAAAAATTTGATTCAAGTGTTGGCCCTTTGACAAAACTTTCACTCGATGGAGAAAAGTATGTTATAATCCCTACTAATATATATTTTAATTGGTATTTGAAGTTCTCATATTCTTTAGATGATGTCTGGTTTTTATTTTCAATTCATGTCTCATATTTTTTTGCCAAATTCCAATTTATTTGTTTTCGAATAATTCTATTTTCCTAAAATTTTTAAACCAAATTATTTAGGCCAAGGAGTTCTGCTGATTTTCCCAAGGAATCCACTGGAACTGGTACTTTAGTTCTTCCTAATGTCCGCCTTGGTGATTTGGTAAGTGGTGTTTTGTTCTGCAGTATTGGATTTTCTTGTCCGGTCTAATAGTTTCCATTGTATAGGAGTGGAAGACTTGTTTGTATACCACTGACTGCAGTGAGATTGGGCTTGTACTTTTGAAGGACACTGGTTAGTCTCCCTTAACTTATGAATGTTTGTGTGTGCTTTCTGAAGAGAACTAAGAATGATAGCAGTAGCCTGAGTGATATATTAATTAATCATTTCCTTCTCTTTGTGTCTGTATGAAAATTGGATACTGAATATGAGATATGATATGAAAGCTATAGCAATCATACTAAATGTATCTTTGTTATTCCACTTGGTTGTCTATCAGGAAATATGTTTAGCTTGAAAAGATTTTCGAAGGAGAAGATTAAGAAATTGGGAAAGGAGGCTCAAGTTTTGAAAGAGAAGAATCTAATGAAGAGCATGAGCCCTTCAGCTTGTGTGCCCCAAGTTCTATGTACATGTGCAGATAAATTACATGCTGGCATATTGTTGAATGCTTGCTTAGCATGTCCTTTGGCTTCAATACTTCACACAGCGCTTGATGAATCATCTGCAAGGTTCTGTGCTGCTTCTGTTGTTATCGCCTTAGAAGATCTACACCAGGTCTGCTGTTTACTTTTGGCTGAATGCATCAGTAACCCCCTGAACTTGTTCCTAAACGCTCATTTTTCAAATAATCCCCTGAACTTGCAAAAAGTGCACTAGTTTGCCCCCTCAATGTCATGTGTCACTTTCTAGTTTGTTTGACTTCTCAGAGAATCATTTTTCTCAATTTAACCAGAAGCTGACACGTGGCATTGATGGGGGCAAACTGGTGCACTTTTTGTAAGTTTAGGGGGTTATTTGAAAGTTTAGGGGGGTAAATGCGCTTTTAAGGACAAGTTCAGGGGGTCCTGATGCATCAGGCCTTTGATTTTTCTTTTTATCCTTTTGGCTGCTCCACTTTTCCGTTATGGTTCTTTCATTATTCTAACCTTCATCTTCTTTTTCTGTATTTGATTTTCAGAATGGTATTCTCTACAGAGGCTTGTCTCCAGATGTATTAATGTTGAACCAAACAGGACATTTACAGGTTGGTTCTATATATTGTATTGGAATGTATATGAAATCTCATGAAGGTCTTCAAGTGTGTATCTTCTCCTTATTACCAAAATTTGCTGGGGTATGCTCATTGCTCAAGTTTTTTTTCGTTTTGCTTTATTGTAGTTTGTGGACTTCAGATTTGGGAAGAAGTTGTCGGGTGACAGAACGTTTACAATTTGTGGGATGGCAGATTCTTTGTCCCCCGAGATAGTGCAGGGTAAAGGTCATGGCTTTCCTGCTGATTGGTAAGAGTCTATCATGAATTCTATTACTTGGGCAAGTGCTTTACTGCATTTTGCCTATTTTGACATCTAACTTTCTGTTCTTGTACATGATTGTATTCATTTTTGTTCCCTTGACATAAGAGAGAATAATACATGGTCTTAGTTTTTGGATAAAGTGGACTTTATTGGAAAGGCCAATTGTATTAGTTTTAGAAAAATTATATGTATAAATTTCAATTTGGCGGTGTTTGAGGATGAACTTGACACACATCTATGTTAATTGAGTTAGAAATTAGTCCTCTTGAGCTGTTTGGTAGCTACTTTAGGCAAATCAAGTTTCCGAGATATGATATTGTAGTTGTTCATTTTGTGATGATTTATCATGTGACTGCACTTTTTAAATGGCTTACTGCATCTTGAGCCCCCTGAACTTGCGAAAATGCACCAATCTGCCTCTTCAATGCCACATGTCAGAATCTGATTGGAGAGAGAAAATCAGTAAAACTACATGTTTTGAAAAGTCAAACCAACCAGAAGCTGACACGTGACATTGAGAGGGGGGACTGATGCAGTTTGTAAGTTTCTGGGGTTTATTTGGAGCTTTTGAAAGTTCGGGACAAGTTCACGGGCTCAAGATGGCATTAAGCCTTTTTGAATTCTGTAATATAAGCACATTTATCTTCTCAAATGATGAGCTATACGTGTTGAATCAATGCCATATAACTTGCATCTTGCAAATTATACATATGCGAATTCAGCATCAAATTAAACCAAGATCGCTTTACTGTGATAGAAGACACAACCTAATATGATCATGCACCATTTAGAGTTGCGATTTGTAACGAACGCAGTTCCTAGTATATACACTTTGTCTTTCTTTTCTTGATCATTGTTCCTTGTATACACACTTTATCTTTCTTTTCTTGATCATTGCACTGTTGAAAATTCTAGTGGTGGTTCTGATAAACTAATATTACCGGTAAATCATCCAGGTGGGCATTGGGGGTTCTGATATACTTCATGCTGAAAGGTGAAATGCCATTTGGTTCATGGAGACAAAGTGAACTCGACACTTACGCCAAGATTGCGAAAGGGCTAATAACACTGCCCCCTACTTTCACCCCTGAAGCTGCTCATCTCATCACAAAGGTTTAGCCTTTTTCATTTGGTCAAATTAATTTTCCTCCTTGCAATGCGTAACGTTATTCTGTTTCACCTTTTATCTCCAGTTACTTGAAGTCGACGAAGATACCAGACTTGGAACCAACGGCCCTGATTCAGTCAAAAGTCATCCATGGTTTGATGGCATTGACTGGACAGGAATCAGAGATCGAAGCTGTCCCGTTCCAGACGAAATAACAACTCGAGTTTCCCAAAGTCTAGAAATTTATTTAAAGGATTGCAGTGATTATCCACTTCCCTCTCAACCTCAAGACACAAGTGACCTAAATACCCCTGATTGGCTCGACGATTGGTAGAAGAATCATCGATACGCGAGGATTTGACTTTTTTTTTGCTTCTTATTTTAAAGGAATATATGAACACAATAACCTGAAGAATCTGTTTATGAACAAAGATTAAGCAGCAAGGTTGAATCTGCTCGGGAATTGCATCGGTGGAGTGTTTCAGTGGGTAGTTTATACTAACCAATTCTACAGAGAAAGAGGTCAGTCTATTGATTCTTATTTATAATTTCAATCCTTTTTTTCTTTTTTTTTTTTGTGAATGTTCCACTTCTGTAAATGCTTTATATGTGTAAATGAGTTCCCTTCTGCTCTGAATATGAAGTTCTAGAATTACATCTTATATTATCATGCTCTATACCCGGTATAGACAACTAGATTGTGACACATAGCGAAGCTTATTAGAGACTGATGCCTTGTTATCAGCAGAAGCTGATGTTAAATAACTCGTACCAATCCTGATGTTGTATTTGGCTTTAACATAACTCTGTTATAATACATGCAGTTGTACGTATCATTTTCAACCACTGGATAGAGATGTATACGTCTTATAATTAAAATATTGCATCGTTTGCAATTATTTTAACAATGTTTATACTTTTAACCACAAGAATCAAATTATTATCATGAAATATGCTTTTTAATAAATGAATCTTATCTCTAAGAATTTTGATTAGTTAAATAAGTGAGCAATAGTGGTCCAAATTACACCTACTCCTTCCAATTATAAAGTAGTACAATCGCATGAAATTGCTTATAAATTTTATGATTATTTTATTATTCTTGACCTCAAATTTAGATTTTTCAACTTACTCAAGTATACCTCATATTTAAACATTAATACACACCAATTAATTGCTAGCCAAATTTAATACACACCAATTAGATACTAATGATTTCAAACAAATATATTTTTAATTAATAAACTATGATATAATAAGCTGAGAAGTCGGATTCAATTTTTGAATTTTGTAAGAGTAATGTTTTAAAAATTATAAAAATTTGAAAACAAAAAGCATCAGTGAATATATTTTTATTAGTGGAACGTTTCCTATAAATATGAAAATGTTAAAAAGAAAAATATTAGTTAGGCATATCTATAAACCTCACATTCTTAGAAATTAAAATTTTTGGATAATTCTTATTCATAAAGATTTTCTTACGTCGTTGGTAAATGAAGACAATTATCTATCATATTTTAGTTATACAAATATTATTTAATTTTATATTTTTGTGGATTTAGTCTATCATATTTTAGTTATAAATGTTTATTTTGTTTTCTTTTTTTAAAAGCATATAAATAATAAGTAGGAGAGGATAGGCAACAACTTTATTTTTATTTTATTTAAATAGAGTATTTGAAATGGCAACTATGTAAATAAAGACAAGCAAAAGCAAAAGCAAAGTCAGCACTTACGCATATGACCTCCCAAATGACAAATCTCAAAGAAGTTGTTTTTGCCAGCAATATGACTTCCTTTATTCATTAATTTAAATTAACAATTACAAACTAAAATATTAAGAATTTTAAAAACAAAATTATTCTTACGATTTTAAATAATTTGGACGTGTTTTCAAACGCTATATTTAGTTTGACTATTGTTCATTATTTTTGTTAAAAAATTTTCATCTTTAAAATCGCTAAAAAATAATTATATTAAATATTTGAAACTGCAATTTGATGTCCAACAATAGAAAGATGTCAGAAACCTACTAAATATATTACGGTGGAGTTGTTAATATTAAGGTAGAGCTATTCATTAGTTGTCATGTCTACATCTAACTATATATATATATATATATATATATATATATATATATATATATATATATATATATATATATAATTACAATTATTTTCTATCGATTAATTATAAAAGTACATAATTTTACAAAGTTTTATAATTATGAATCTTATCAATTCTCAAGTACAATATAAAAAAAATTGGCTTCCAAAAGTTGCATATTTGAAATGATATTCAATAAAAATATCCCTACATGATTATGATTTTGATTAGGTAGGGTGGTATAGCAGTTTCTAGTTGCTTTATTATCATTTTTATTTGTTATTTACAACTAAGGACACTATTTTTATGCATGTGAAAACGGATAAATCAAAGAGAAAAAGACACTTTTATTTTTTTATTTAATTAAAAATAACTTGATAAACTCTATGATTAGAACTTTATTCTCTTTAAAAAAAGAATGATTAAAATCTTCATATTTATTTATATATGGATTTTCAACTTGAACTCACACATGCAGGGCTGGCTCTGGGCAGAGTGTAAGGGGTGCGCCCGTCCAATGTCTACGGTTAAAAAGGGTCCAAAAATATTTTTTTATGTTTAAATTTTTAGTAATTAATATTTAAAAGATAAAAATGAACATTAATTAGCATTAGATGAATTGATAAGTTACTTGATATTGATATAAGAAGTCTTGAGATCAAATCCTAGATTCTACAAAAAATTAACTTTTAATTACTATTTTTTCTAATGGTTCACTTTTATTAATTATTATATTATTTTACCTAGGACCATTAAATTGTCAGGACCGGGCCTGCACACATGAATCACTTCTGTTCGTTTTAATTGCAAGTTTGTTGTGCATTTATAAATTTATACTAAATTCATTTTAACTTAGGTCGTTTCAACTTTCAAGTAAAAAAATCAAAACTTTTTATTAACAGTATTTGTAATTTAATTCATCATTCAAAATTTTTAATAGTAACAAAAATAATTCTACAACAATTCTAGACTAAACTCAATCAAGACTATAGTAACACTTTCTCGCCCTCGATCGCCCCTAAATGCCCCTGTTTTCGCTCCTTTAGTAATAACTTTTGTAACTCCATCCTTTTCTCGCAAGTCCTATCATAAAATTTTATCCTACATTCATACATGAGAGATGCTAAGAGAAATTACGTGCGATAACTACCCAACATATCCCCGCAAGTCTCTTGAAGTTTTCTTTCATCCGACTGCCAATCTACTGAAACTTTACCTTTCATCGAAATCCGAAAAACCCTTTTAAACAAGAAAAATATGCCCTGCCACATCATCATTATCGTCTCGTTGAGATCTTCTTTCTCTATTAGAAAACCATCCATTTCTATTTTTGGCAATTGGCAACCAAACGCTACGCAATCTTTCCTCCTTCGTCTTGCTCGAAATTTCACCCCTCCCCATTCTCGACAAGCCCGTGATCTCCGACACCGATCTTCTCTCACCGGAATTCACAATGCTCGACCCATCATTTTGGCCGGAAATTACACCGGATTCCGACGTAGAAGGCCGTGAGAAATTCCGCGAGTTTTTGTCCCCAAACAACCTTTTCATCTCCAAATCCTCCTTAATCTTCCTTATTTTCCCCGAATCATCCAAACCGAATCTATTGCTCGAAACATCGTTGATCATTTCCGAACTCAAAAACGTCAAATCCGAAGCACTAACACTGCTCCATCGCCCACTCAAACCCGAATCAGACACAATAATCCTATGTCTGAACTTATCAAAAACAGCCTCTTCTTGTTCTTGTTCCATTAACGATTCTTCGTCAATACTAATCGCCTTTTCGACTAATCGGAAACTGCCCCCGATATTAAACCTTGACGAATTCGGCCGACTTTCTTCTCTCTGAATGAACAACTCCGACTGGTTCGCTAAAAGCCTCATACTATTAGAGTAAGCGAAAATCGCGGGATCATCAGCACTTACTTTCGTTCTACAAAGAGGACAGCTCGAATGTTTTTCGAGCCATTTATCGACACAGTTGACGTGAAAAGCATGTTTGCATTTGGGCAACAAACGAAGAACCTCAATATCTTCGAATTTGGACAGACAAACTGCGCATTCGAGCCCTTCTTTCGAGCCTTTTAAGGATGAGAATCGGAAGAAAGGAAGCGATTGAATGACTGTTTCGTCGATCCCGGAGTATCGTGAACCTGATCGGACGAGAACGAAGTTGTCGCCGCCGGGGGAGCCTCGCCGGTGGCAGAATTTGGCGTAGACGAGGAGGACGAAAGTGAAGAAGAACATGATACAGAGAACTCCGATTACAACGGCAAGGCTTGGCTGGAAACTTGAGACGGAATCTTGAGAAGCTCCGTCCATTTGGGGATTTGAATTTTGGGAATCGGTTTGGATGAAAATGATTAGCGGAAGCTAATCGATTAGAGATTGTGTGTTTTTTAGTTTCTTGCAGGAGCCATTTTGAGACACATGCTTTTGTTTTATTTTTAAAGGTCAAATAAGAGGGGCTTTTATATGGCTTAGATATTTTGGTAGTTTATGTCTTATAAGTTAAAATTTAATATTTATTTAAATTTTCTATGCATATCCTAATTTCACAATTGTATTTTAGCATGTTAATGTTTCTCTAACTGCACAAAGAAAACGAAATACCAATACTGTTTTTTTCAAGCATGAACATGTTTTGATAATCATTCATGAAAGCACAAAAAAACGAAATATCAATACTGTTTTTTTCAAACATGAACATGTTTTGATAATCATTCATGTATCTGTTAATTCTTCGATGATTTGTTAAATCGTTGTAATAAAATTATATAAAATAGAAACCAATAGGCAAAATCTGAATATTTCAGATAATATACATTTCAACAGATGACATATTAAAAAACCATTTATGTTATAGAACAAATTTGGATAGAAGAATTTTGTATTGTATTTGAGCTTGTTAACACGAGTGGCGGAATTTGTGTAGATGATCGTGGTCATTTATGTAATTTGTGCAAATAAGGGGTTAGTTTATGATGAGATTTGAATTACATCAGCAATCTTTTTAACATTTAACAACCCATATCGTGTATATGCATTTTCTTCCCTAAGAAGTTAATTTAAATATATCCCTGAAGATGATGGATATTGAATTTTATACAAAGCCCATTCCTAGGCTTCTAGCTTAACTTTACAAGGTAGTTTCAGTTATTCCACGCCAAGGTTACTTTCTATTTATAGGATTGGAATTGAATTGAATTATATTAAATTCAATATTATTTAATATTTTTTTTCGAACTAAACTGGAACTGTTTGTTTGATTTCTATAACTCGCCTGTTAATTTGTAATGACAAAAAATTCTTACAAGTCATGAAAAAGTTTTAAGGATAAAGAATACGCCTAATGCATCTATCACCTATTTACCTCTGATTTGTAGATGGAAATGGGAGAGGCTTTGTAAATTGTAATAAACTTGCAAAATGTATGGTATTCTCATTTGTATTTTGTAAATATTTTCCACTTTATAAAGTGAGCTTAGTTAACAAATATATATGTTTTGATTTTTTATGTGTAATGTCACGGCTTTTTGTGTGCATTGTCAATGCTTTTTGTATTGTAAATGTAACTATTTTATGCTTAGTAATGTAACAAAAGCTACAGAACAATTTCTCTAACATTAAACAATCTAGAAACTTAAGACAAGCTGCCCAAATTTTTACCTATTACAGGTAAAAGTACGTATTTGAGCAGAATTACAGCTACTATGAACCCTAATATGAAATATTGGAACTTCAACTTTTTTATTCCGAAACAGAAATCTAGTGCATCTCTTTCACTAATTTTCTTCATCACTTTCAAAATCAATGCTCTTCGTTCTATGCTAAGTGGGGGATCTAACCACGTGAAGAAATCACAATTGAGTGCATTTCTCTACTAACCAATGAATCACAAAAACAATATATCAGTCACTGAAAAAAATGCAACCCGCAAAAACGTATATCAGTATCCAATGAATATTAAAACCTCACTCCATATTTTCTACAAGCATCAAATCTTCGACCTGAGTTTTCCTCGTTCCATGAAACTTTCTTCACAGCAAGTTCTCCACAGAAACAAATTAGATTCTCCAATTCAGTCATGGAAATCTAATTTTTGAAGTGACAATAAATGATAAATGGAAACCTAGAAGCGACAAATGAAGAAGAAGCCTCGACAAAGATGTGGGGAGAATACAAATCGGAAGTCAATTTTCAGATGAGACGAGAAACGATGATGAAGAAGAAGTGAAATGGGAAAAAATTAAGGATTTCAATGGACATTGTACTCGTTATATCATGTTTTTTATTTTATTTTTATTTTTTTCATTAAATCCGGTCAACACTCACTGCACAATTCAAATAATGCCACGTCGATCGCCACGTCTTCATGAGGTAGCTGAGCAACACATTTTTTCAAAGTACAGGTACATCTGGGAACATTTTGAAAATTCAAATAGCTACGAGATTTTTGGGGTAAGTTTGAGTACCAACCGATGCATTAAACTTTTAATAATTGATTTAGTCTAAGACAAACGGGTATTCAAATCCAATTTTGTAGGAAAGTACTTTCAAATTTTCCCTCCTAATCTATTTATTAACAGAAGTTCAACATTAAGCACAGTTTGATGTTCACATTTTTCATTCAAACCTTTAATTCGTTCTTGAGCCAATTTTTGGTTTATGTATATTTGCATTAATTTCTTATTATTTGTATGAAAAACATAATGGTCTACTTTTAGTAACATGTTATGATAAAAGTAATCAGTGCTGGTTTTGGTCCTTTGTATTTGTTATATTTTCTTGATGGGTTTGTTTTAGTCTATAATTGTGAATATAAAAAGAAAAAGAACGAGAAATTTCTTTAATCCTTGAGTCATTGTTTTAATTAATATATTTGGAATTTGGTAGTGATTGAAAGGTGGAGAATGCATAATTTTTTAATGGGTATACGTTTTTTTAAGGTTTTTCTTAATGCACAAAATAAAAAAAAGTGTCTAGTGTTTGAAATTACAAATCAAATCTTTAAATTCTATTTCTTGTCCTTTTCAACAATTTACCCTCATTTTATTCATATTTTTTCACCCTTCCACGTTTCAGTTCAGCCCCATACTTTATATTTTCTACTTTATTTCTTATATATTATTTATATCTCAAATTGCTTTTTCACATGCAATTTTAAAATATATATTTATTACATTAGTTTTGAGACTAAAAGCTTAAAAATATGAAGAGTACATGATCTTTTAAAAAGAAAAGAAAAAACTTAAAAATAACTGTTATACAACCCAAAATTTGAGTTTTTATTCAGGGATGAACTATAATTTTTAAGCATTTAATGATAGTTAATGATATTACATGACAAAGAAGAATACAGGATTACTCATACTATATGAAATTTAAAGTTATCATATTAATAATAATAATAATAATAAAATACCCTGACATCAATAATTTATCAATGTCACATAGTTACAAGCCGGCCTTAATTGTAAATTTAAAGTTTGTGGATTTCTATATCATATTGTGTATTAAGAAGTAAATATTCATTAGGCCCTAAATCAACATAAATGTATATATAATTTTTTATAATTTTCTAGGGTTCTAAGCGGCTGTCTAGTTTGCTCCACACTAGGGTCGGCTCTTCATAGTTATATATTAATGTGAAATGTTGTTTAAAGCCCTCTATTGCATTATTTAAAGGAAAAGTTAACCTTCTTTCATTAAATTATTTTAGATAAATAATTATAATTTTATTGAGGTTTGCATTATTATATTAATGTTTTACGAAGTTTTTGTAGGGAATTGTCATCGAAAACATAACCGCGTCGGCGGAATTACCGGTTAAAATTTTCTTGAATTCGAATAAGATCTTCTGAAGAACCATTGATAAGGTTTCAATAGGATATATTTCACAAATAAAATTTACTTGTAATATCTTTTTAAGAGATAGCAGCAGTAAAAACTCTCAAGCGAAAGCTCTCCAATCTCACATGCACGAACTCGTCTCGAACCGGGACCGGTGCTAGCCGAATGGACGAAGAACTCTTATAGAGAACTCCAAGAAAAAGAAAGCAAAATCCTAATTAACCATGGCTAAGAAAAAAAACATGATTCACTTGCATATGGCTGCCTCATATCACGTTTTTATACCTATCATGTTGGATTAGATTTTGGTTTCATTTTATTTTTATCTATTTATAGTATAATTAGTCAATTAGGTTTAGGTTTAATTTAATTATGAATTTGACC
>CATIWQ010129034.1:0-11779 GCA_949673415.1 Euphorbia schlechtendalii | reverse complement strand
TTTATTTTATATATATATATATATATATATATATATATATATATATATATATATATATATATATATATATATATGAAAACAATCAGAGGCGATTGTACATATTGAGAAGTGGGGTTCATGGACCCATTTTTTCAAAAAATTATTTAATAAATTATATATAAGTTATAATTTGAACCCCATAAAAATAAGTGTTTTGACCCGTATATCATAAATTGGTTAATGAATAGGTTTTTATTCAAGTGAAATAGTTCAATAATAGAAAGATTTTTTACATATATTTCCTTATTTCTTTACTTTTAGGATAAATTAATTACGAATTTTTATGTTAAAACTTCTTTACATATATTTAATTTTTTAAAATTTTTCTAAATAAATTTTTGGACCCCATGAAAATATAATTTTGGATTCGCCACTGAAAATAATGGATATCTAAACACAAATCTAACTTGTCCTAGTGGTTAGAACATCTACTCATTTTCCTAATGGCTAGGGATCAAGCTCCTTTTTCATATATGCTCCAATAATTTTCTTTAACTCTTTATTTATCAAATTAAATATCTTAGTTTTTAAAAAAATTTAAATTACGGCATGTCGGTTCATTAATGTTGTTATTGTCTCATTCATTATAGAAACATCTCATGCATTTCTTATGTCATTATTAACTTAGTAAAAACTATTGACACTTGATTTTAGAATCGTTTTTTATACATATTTATTTAACTTATATCAAATTTTTAATTCACTGTATTCTTCGAGCTATCAGAAACATAATAAACATAAGAAATAGACTTTAAATAAATTTTCTTGTGAATATTTGATTGGAATTTGCTAAAATAGTAATAATATAAATATAAATTTCAAATTATAATAATACAATATATATTGGAGTTAAAGTAATTTTCGTGTTTTACCGGTAATATTATCTAGACTTTTTTAAAAGGTAGTCAACGATTTCTGTTGACCCAAATTGTTTGACTTCAAGTATTGGTCATATCACTTTTTCTCTGATCTCCTTCGTAATTTTTTTTATTGAGGATTTGATTCCTTCGTATCAATTAAACACAATTTTGTGTAGTTCAAGTAGAGAGAAAATAAATGTATCCAATCTCTATCACAAACGTTATTTTAATATTTTAAATATTATCTTATTAATTTTCCTAATACTATGAAAATGAATAACATTAACAAAATCAGATTAAATTAAATGCAATCATTTTCTAGTAAACATTTATATGTTACCAAAAAAAGCTTCTATTAATTTTTAAGATCATGATCGAATCTAATGAGCTCGAAATGAAAAGAAAATGAATTGTTACCAGTTGTTAGTAAAAGTATCCTAACAAGTCAAGCATTACTTTTTTCATTGATCATTGATTGAGAGAAATGATTTTCATTTTACACATTTTCCCCAATTAATTATTTCTATTTTTACGAAGAAGAAGGTTAAAGGAAACTTCCTTTTTGTTGACATTAAAGTTCAAATAACGAATTACTTGCGGGATATTTTAAGATAAAAAAGTTGGTTTGCTTATTAATATGATGGGCCTGATACAATGAGGCCCACAAAGCCCAAGCAAAGCAAACCTTGACAAATCTCATTCCCATGATACAATGGCCCACCTAAAATTACACAATGGTGCTAGCTAAATACGTTCTTTTTCTTAAGTGATGGCTTCTAAGTGTATACGATCTCGTGTGCTTTACACCTCTTATATATAGAATTGATATATTGCGAAAGTTCTTCACAAGCCAAAAAATATGACCACAGTTTAAAGCACACATTCCAAACTATACATTGTGCTTAGTGTGCAAAAAAAAGTTTTTAAAAACTATATCAATTAGAATTAAATTTTGAAATATAATTACGGTCTAATGAACATGTAAAAAGGAAACTCACTCTTACAAATGCATGAACTAAATTTTAGGGTACTGATATTTCCAAATAAGTAGAGAATACTTAATAAGAGTTACAGAATATGGTATGATATTTATATCACTACTGCTTTAAGCATATAATAAGAGTTACAGTATAGCACAGATAATTGCAATGCAGGGCTTGTAAGAGGCGTAAATGAGCCAGAAAACCACATGCTTGTGCAGAGAAATGAAATCAATAATCTTAAAACAGATCAATGGAACGAAGAAATGAAGTATAGTAATAATAGTGCGACGCAGAAGAATAGAAAACAGTGGTTGCTAATTGAGACAACTTGAAGGCTGAAGAAAGCCAGAAGTTTTTCCAGCTGCATTGCTACAAGATGCTTCTGCTGCTTTACTGTTATATGTCAGCTTTACGTCCTCTAATTCTATCCCTGTGCATGGATGGCTTTTGCTACAGTCGAATTTCACCGCTATTTCTGTCGCTGATGATCCATGTATATCTTGGTACGTTACGTCGCTGATTTCAACTCCAGATTCCTATCAATAATACAACATTCAAATTATAAGATAACCTTTCTAGGCCGTATTAATGTATAGTAATTTTGACTAATTAATGTTACCTGTCCAGGACAGTTCTTTTCGTCAGGACAGTAATTCTGGTCAATCACAATTGGATTCTTAACGTTTTTCATTACAGCATGTTGGAAAAGAATGTTCCTAGCAAATCCACTGCTGGCTCTCCCCCATGATTTAATTCTCACTCCATTTTCAGTTCCCGTAAATGTTGCTGTTCTTACTGTCACATTTTGAACTCCAGCTTCTTTCAGCTCCTTGCCTAAGCTCCCAATGCTGCATCCGTCAATTCCAACATTAGTTTTCAAATTGTCCTAGAACATGATAATATTGTAGTAAATTTTACGAATTAATTACCTGATTCCGTGGCCAGGTCCACAAGCAACATTTTCAATCCATAAGTTAGTTGTTCCAGGGCCAATTGATACACAGTCATCACCAGTACCAATCTTAGAGTTCAGAATTGTCACACTGCTTGATGCTTCAACGTGAATTCCATCGGTGTTTGGGCTATCACCGGCGGCCGAGACTCTCACGTTTTGCACCTTTACATTCTGGCAGCTATTGATGACTATGTGAAACTTTTGACTATCTTCTGATACTAATCCGTTTATTTCAATGTTTCTCGAATTCGAAAACTCAAGTGACTGCGTATAAAATTCCACAAATCAATTAGATAAAACAAACTTATATATAGTAAAAAATCATGATTCCTAACAAGTTCGATTAGCAGAACTTACAGTCGCACCGGTAGGGCAATTCTTGCCAGAAGACTTGCAAGACCACAGTTGGGGACCTTGACCGTTAAGAACACCGCCAGTAACAGTAAGGCCATTGACATTCTCAAAGATGAGCCAATTCTTTTCACTGGCAATAGAGTTATAATCGGATGGAGCCACAAGGGTACCATCAATGGTAACTGAAACGGCACCGTTTTTGCATGGTCCCTGAAATTCAACTTTCCCTAGAGAAAATTTGCCAGCAGGGACATATAGAGTGGCAGGGACCTTTGACCCACAGACTTGAGCCCATGCACTAACAAAGGCCTTTGTTGAGTCAGTTTTTCCATCAGGTTTGGCACCATAATTTTGCACATTATAATTTGCTGCCATTGTTGAATTTATAAAAAGGGCAAGTATAAGAGCAACAAAGCTGAATTTTTTTGCCATTTTTAGTAGTGAGAAGTAGATAAGAATTTAATTAGTTAATGAAAAGGTTGTGTGGAGGATTTGAAGCAGTTAGGGGGGGTTTATATAGGAGCTGGGATTAGATTATAAATTATGATCAGGTAGACTTTTAATACACTTTATAATAAAATTAATTACTTTATTCGTTATGGATTGATATTGAATTTTTGTAGTTTTATATTTCAAACGTAGGGGTTAGCTGTTGAAAGCAGATATAAAGTGTAATCGGGCTCCATCACCATAAACAGTAGAGTGCTAATTTTCATGTTTAGAAATGGTATGACAGACATCAAAGAAAGAAAAGTTGAATGCTGCGGAAGAAGTTAAAATGTTTAAAATGTTTATCATATGTTGTTTCACATAGCGATTAAGATAAATTCGTGATAATTGAATTTTTTTTTTATTTAATGCATGCGGAGTTGCACATTATTATAAAATTAAGCATATATTAGTTCTATATAAATAAACATATATTATTAGTAACAAGGCTGCATGTATTTTCATTATTATTATTATTATTATTATTATTATTATTATTATTATTATTATTATTATTATTATTTCAATCTCTGAGCAATATTACTTAATTTGATATTAACGTTTCACGCAACTGTCATCCGGAAAGAATACACAGGTTCCATGTTTATATTTAGCTTTGTCCAATTGTTTGTTTACTTGGGTAAAACAACTGTTTGTAATTTGTATTGACATAAAAAATCATGATCGTGGTTTAATTTTATTTCATTAATCTCATCAAATAGAGTGGCAAATGAATTTTTTTTATAAATAGGAATATTAATTTATATTGAAACTTGAAACCTATCTTGACTAATACATAAATCAAACAAAATATCCTACTAAAATCAAAGAAACATAATCTCATCATATTAGGAGATAGGAAAAACTTGTTATAAAAGCAAGAGAAACACTTAATGAAAACTAAAAAGAATCTATATTTTCTCAAACTCCACTTCACGTAATCAAAGATCCACAACCATAAGAATTTCAACATACTCAATAGCATCAACCAATTTTGCAGATCTAGAGTGATCTTGCTTAGAAGAGATAGATCCTGGAACCCAATATAAAAGATTAACATATACTTTGACTAGATTGAGATGAAATCTGAAATGATAAAACTATCAAGGTTGTATTGTGCAGTAGTAGATCCACGATTGAAAAAGTTGATAACAGATAGAAGGCTCAATAAAATAGATTATTCAACCCAAGAAATTAAAAATATGAAACTAATTAAAAGAGACCAAATAAACACAAAATGATTAGGAGGGCAAGAGAACGCTCAAAAGAGCCCATTCTTCCTCCTTAAAGAAAAACCTGGTTTAGAGAAAGTAGAACAGAGTGGTGATGGAATTAAATGAATTGTATGCGTACGTAGTTAATCATTGAAACTTTGTAAAATTTACTTAACCGTAGAGTCGGCCTTACAGTAGAAACCAGTGAAATGTTCGGTTAAGACCTCACAAAATTAAGGGTTCCGATATTATTTTTTTATACAAAAGTAATACCATATTTTTCTTTTGTCTAGAAAATATACTCGACATCGTTAATCAACTAATTAATAAAATATAATCATTATCATTAAATGTTAATTAACTAATTAATTAAGTTTAATTATTATCATTAAATGTTAATTAACTAATTAATTAAGTTTAATTATTATCATTAAATTTGTTTACATAGTTTATTTTTGGTAAAAAATGAGTGTATTTATCCTTAATTATATATATAATTTTTCTTCATTAATTTTCTTATTTGTAATTTTAAACTGAAACATGATAACATTAAATTTGTAATCACAAGTTTTTAACATTTTCGCTTAAGATCCCAAATTTCATAAGAAAGGCCCTGCTATCGATGATTAAGATTTAAAATAGTATTTCTAAGAATATAAAAGACTAAATTTTAATTATAAAAATTTAATTAAAGATTTCTAACATACAAGAATGTTACACGCAATTTTTTTACAAAGTTGAGATCTATATTCAATAAGTACATCTACATAGAATGTGTGGCGTCGGATTCTCCAATATTTAGGTTTAATCTCAATTCTTTAAGAGCTAAATTATTCGAAAAATGAATATTACTCTAATATGTGCTTAGGAAAATGAGTAACGAATATGTACTAGGACTTATTGACGTTGACTTATTTCACCAACAATTAGGTGAAAATAAACGAAAAAATAACTAAACATAAAAGGTATATTGTAAAAGAAGTCGTTATATTTTTTTCGATGCAAATATCTTTTTATGTATTTTGAAAACGTTAAACCCTTATGTTTTCTTTAGGTGCAAGAAAATGGTTTCTAGAAAGTGACAAAATCCTGGAAAGAAGGAATGATATCAAATGAAATCAGAAAAGGAACACCAATTTTGGGACGTCCCATGTATTCGTCAATAAACAATGCTACCTGTTGTGTCCAACCGAGTTCTATCTATTTAAACTTGTTCATTAGATTCTTAGTAAATTTAAGTTAAAACTTAAATTTTAAATATCTATTCGAATTTACTTTGTTTATTCACCAATTGCTGAAAGACCCTTTAATTTTTTGTTAATCACCTGTTTATTCAGTTGTATATAATATAGTTTATGTTTTCGAATAAAATTGTTAATATTAAATTTCTTTGTTATTCAATTTTTTGAAAAGATAATTTCAAAACATCCTTTAGTTAAAATAAAAAATTGTTGGTTAAAAAAATTCTATGTTCTTAGAACAAGTTTTATTTTTTAGTTTTCTAATCCGTAACTGAACTATATATTATAAATTTGTCCAACAAATTTAATCAAATTATAAACCTGCGAGTTTTCAAGCCAAATCTCATGATCTCTTGCTGCACTTGGGAGCTGTTGTATCCATTCCCACCCATATAAGTATGACTGCGTATATAAATTTTACCATATCAATAAATCATGGATGGGTCTTTAAAACAAATTATTATCTACTAATTGTCAAATCGTTCAACAAATTTTTTATTGTAAATTTTGTTGGAATTATGCTTACATAACCACGTGTATTACTAATGTAAAGCATATTACAATATGAAAAAAATTCGATTAAAAATTACAAGAAATATGTCATTGTAATCTACATTTCGAAAACTTTTCAACGATATATTATGCGCCTAAAATAGATTAATGGTTGAATGTGATATTGAAAATCAAAGGTTGAACAATTACCAGCTTGACATGCTACATCATCAGTGTATTCATATTATTTCATCTCATCATTTTGGATTATGAGTGTAAATCCCACAATAAAATAATTTTATTTAGATTAATGAATGTTTAATCCCTTAATCAATTTTATTTCTCGTAATATTCATGGTTAATGATCATAAAAGTGTGTTTATAAAGGGCAATGACCATACATGTGTGGTTACAAATGTTAATGCCCTTTAAACCAAATTAATCCATGTTTATGCCATTTGTCGTATGAATACCATACTCGTGTAACCTTTTAACTTGTACTTTTATACAATTTTCATTTTTGAGAAAATCCAGTTGATACTTGTTTCTTTAGTTACTTTGTGGTTCATTTTTTATTTTATGAACTCGAAATATTCCTCGTAGTTTTCATTTTGTTTCAAGTGAAGGCTACTTAGCATGAGATAATTGTGAATCGCTCTTACACAGTTAGAGTTCGACTAACGACTACGTTATATTCTGGAGACAAATTCATTAGTATTAGACGAATAATTGTGTAAAGGAAATTGAATTTTTGTATATTTTCAATGAGATTTTCAGTAAAATATTTGAGAGTACTTTATTTTTTTCACTGTAATTTTATTTAATGACAATGTTATATTATTCATTTTATAATAAAATGCTACTAACGATAACTACCATAACTAACATGATAAGTGGTCCCTTCCACCTGAGTCCCAGACTCTCAGGTCAACCAACCGCATTTTATTGAAGTAGCCGCATAACGTAACATAATTAATTAATCAACCAATTATAATTACTGAGGCAGTGGAGAATGTTGAAAATCATTTTAAATACATGCTTTATATACCAAAAATCATGCGATAAACATTGTCATTTACTCCATCCCATGTGAAATACTGAATCTCCATTTTTTTAATATAATATTGCTCCACCATAATGTGATTATACATTCTTTCTCAAAAAAAAAAAAAAAAAAACAATTTTAATAAAAAATTAAAATATTATTAATCAATAAGTTCACCAATAATTTGGTGGAATTGAAAACAATTCAACAATATTATCAACAAAACTGAGAATTAAATGAACAAATTACAAGAAGTAAATTTGCCTGATAATTTATGCAAATTATGGTATTAGCACAAAATTAAGTTGAATCACCATGAGAATTTGTATATCTTAAAAAGGAATACCATTACCAAACTTCATAATAATATGCGAAACTTGTATTTCCCTCAAGATAATGTTTCTCATTAGATAATTGGAAATAGAATAAAATAAATTTACCTCTATTTCATCCTTAATCCACGCCATAATTCATCCTTAATCCTCTATTTTCGAAATTCCACATCAGGTTTCCACCAATTCAGCTAGACATTTAAAAAGTATTCTTCAGTACATTTGACTAATTAACATAGTATAATGCATGTACATATATATGTTCAATGCATACCTAATTTTGCTATTGAATGTCATAGAGGACATTCGCTTCGACACTCATAAGTCATAAGATTGGACAAAAGATAATAAGAAGCATTAAATAGTAGAAGTTTTCAAATACTTTATTTCTATTAACTACAGTAATTCTTTTCTATAAAATATATTTTGAAATTTCATTGGTGTGATAAAATCAAATTGTGTAATTTCCTCAACATTATTCTTCCAAACATAATAGATAGGTTTACAAGTTGAAACATCGAGGCACATGACATATAATTAATGATCCAACTATGTATCGTATTTCTTGTTTATCGGTCTACCGTCCACGTGCATGTCAAGCTATCTTTATTCAAAAAGGATATAGTGTGTATATACAATAGTAATATACAGTAATTTGTCTTTATGAACCATAAATGTCATGCTAATACGGCCATAATTTGACCTTATAAGTTTTAATTTTTTTCTTTACAATTAATAACAATCCCAATCCATTTTGATAATGTGGGTCAAAACTAGGGATGCATTCGGTCGAAACCGAACCGAATTAACGGAACACCAAATAAGGAAAATATTGTTAATCAAATCAAACTAAATAAGAATCAAAACCGAATTAGCCAAACCGAAATAAACTACTTGGTTTGGTTAAAAACCGAACCAAACCGAAATTTTAAATTAATTAACAAAGATTTTAAATTTTAACACTTAAAATACAAAATGCACATACAATATAAGTATTATAATGGATTAAATGGCTTAGTAAAGACACATAAATGAATAAATGTAGATTTTTTAGAAGAGGAATAAAGGTGTGATTTAAAAATAAAATTTTATTATGTCTTTACATATATTTCGGTTCAATTCAGTAATTACGGTTTTTTCTATAAAAAAATCGAACCGAACCGAATAGCCGAAATATTGACATTTTACAAACCGAATCAAACCGAATTTTTAAAATAATCAAACCAAATTAATATTTCGGTTTGGTTCGGTATGGTAATTAGGTTTCCGAACCATTTGCACACCCCTAATCAAAACTAACGAAAAAACAACTTGATTGTGCACCAAAGCCAAGTTTAAGGTAACGTTAGATAAATGATTGGAATGCATTAAATTGCAGATAAAAATATAATTATTTATTATAATAAATCTGCATCATGGTCATTGTATATGATATGGAAATTTGAAATTTCATACTAGGCGCGATATAAGGTCAATTGCTTCTGATCAAAATAAAAACAGTAAAAGTTGAAATAAAATAATCAACTAATTTATCCTTGAATTGTGGATTAACCACATGTATTTTTAACTTGTTTTCAACTACGAAATGAAAATTGCCGAGAGGATTATTGACTTACAAAAAGGTAACGAGTATCGTAATTAAAAAAACAACATTAGTTTCTAAAGTTGGGTATACTTTATAACCAATTTTATGGTCTAAAGCAGCAACCATTCTAATTATTTAACCAATTAACTTTTGTATTTTTGAAAAACAACCAATTAACTTTTGTATTTAGTTTTTTATTAATAAATTTGTTTATAGTCAACAGGAAATTCATATGTGAAGGAAAAAGAGATGAGAAACAGATCAAATTACTAAACTTTTCCGAATGCTCAGTATCGTTAATGTAATTGTATGCTGGATAATATCAATTTTACATTATATATGTTGGAGAATAGAATTTAGTTGGAGATTCGAGAGAATTTTGTTCTCAATATTTATCAAATCATTACATATTCCATATTTATCATTTACACATGTTAATTCCAAACGCATTTATTGAGAAAATTATACTGGTAAAATGAAATATGGAAGTAATGGTGGTGATTTCTAACAAAAACTCCGTGGAACAGATATGAGAAATTCTTTTATTCTTAAGTTCTGGGCCGGTATGAACATTGAAAATGCATTTTCCAATTAAAAAAAAATCCTCGAATGCGAAATTTATCCATTAGGAATGCTGAATAATAGCCGAAACATTAAATTATTAAGTAAAATTTTATTTCAATTTTTAGGTAATGTAAGTTACGTAAACAGTAAACTAGTTGATTTATGGGCTATGGCACTATACTTGTTGTAATTTCTAAAATTTATAACCTTATTGAAATCTGTTGTCGTATTAATTTTCAACATGTCACGACATTTGGATTCAGAATCTGCATCTCCATGCTCCACTTGGAGTGGCTACTAAACCTTGCTTGGTGGCTGCCACAATGAATAGTTTATTTTTTATTTTATGACTTGAAAGAAAAATAAATCGATAGATTTTATCTTTTACTTGAAAGAAGCTATTTTAAATACTAAGAGAAGAACCTTTTCGTGCTAAATAAAAAACTATTTTAAATACTAAGAGAATAAGCTTTTTATGTGAAATAAAGTAAACAATATTATGTTTTTTATCATCATCGCATAAAAAATGTGAACATAATTTTCACAGTTAGTTAGACTCGCTCATTCTCTCAACAAATGTAAACGTATGTAATGAAAGTTGAACCTGAGTTGCCAATTAAACAGGCATCTTCGGTGTTTATTTTTAGGGTTGTTTTTTTTTTTGCCATATTTTCTTATTAAAATTTAGATTCTATAAATCCATAATTTTGCAAAACTCAAAAATTAAAAATCTTTTTTTTCTTTTACATAAAAAGGAGAAACATTTTTTCCTTTTACTATTTTTCAAGTTGACTTTGTCAACCTTTATAACTACCTTATCTCTCTTATTTATTTTGAATTTTACAACTTCAAACGTCTATATCTTACAAACAGTTGATTTTTTCGAATCGACACTTTAAAATATTTTGTCCGTATTAATTTTATCTTTAAAATGACACACACTTTGTTTTTTTCGAAAAAAGTTAATGTTTCGCAATCTTATACAGTGTATAATTGTGGTATAATGCCCTTTTTACTGCATTTTCATGAATGCTTTATAAATAGTGTAAAGTTGCATAATGAATTTATATAGATTTTTCCACTTTTATTTTCATAATAGGACCGATTTTCCTATAAAAATCATGACAATGAAGACCTTAAACCTGATATGAAAGCTCTTATACATGGTATAATAGGGGTTATTTTTACAACAAAACTCACTTTCTAGTAAAAAAAATAATTTATCGTAATCTTATACATTGTATAATAGTTGTATAATACTTGTTTTTACTATTTTTTCATGTAGGCGTTATACATGATATAATAGTGGTATAATAAATTTTTAATATATTCTTTTTTAAATAACATTATACCATTCTTATACATTGTATAACATCTTCATGAAAAATTATGATTTTTATTATACAGTTATTATACTATGTATAAGAATGTGATAAATTTTTTAGTTTTTCGAAAAATTCAAAGTGTATGTCCTTTTAAAGATAATGTAGGACCCAGTAAGGGTGTTTAATAGGTCAGAGGGGGGGTGAATGACTCTTTTCGAGTTTTCGTCTAATCTTCTGAAGACTGCTTCAGAAGTAGCTTCTGAGTAAGTATTAGTTACTCAGAGTCCCCCTTTGTAATTAA
>CATIWQ010129004.1:0-13087 GCA_949673415.1 Euphorbia schlechtendalii | reverse complement strand
AATGTATGATGCTGTGAAATTCCCTAATGATATCACCTCTCTTTGTGTTGTTGATGTAATTGATGATTTAGTGGAAAAAGCATTCCCTTTACATGATGTGGAAGAATTGCAAGCTATTCTGAATTTAAGTTTGAATGAAACGGGGAATGACTCTGCTTTGGCAATGCACGATGATATACAACAACTTGTTCATGAACTTAATGCCTAGGAATAAGTTTATACAACTGCCCAAACATGAAATTATCGCTCTCCAAGTCTAAACTTTTACCTTCTGTTGTGCAGGAACTAGTTTTAGAGCTCAAAGAACTCCCCAAACACTTGAAATATGTAATTTTAGATGGAGAAAACACATTTCCAACAACCTTACACCTGAAGAAGAGCTAAAATTAATTCAAGTGTCAAAAAGGTACAAGGAAGCGATAGGCTGGACAATAGCTGATATTATAGGTTTGAGTCCATTGACTTGTATTCATCGTATATTATTGGAGGAAGGTTCAAAGCTTAAATGAGATGCACAACGTCGACTAAACCCACCAATGATGGAGGTAGAAAGAAGTTCCAAAGCTTCTTGATGTTGATATGATTTATCCGATTTCAGATAACATGTGGGTGAGCCCAGTACAAGTGGTCACGAAAAAGATCGGAGTTACGGTTGTGAAAAACGAGTTCGATGAATTGGTTCCCACCCATGTTCAAAACAGGTGGAGGGTTTGTATTGACTATTGTAAACTTAACACTTCTACTCGCAAAGACCATTTCCCTTGTATCGACTATCTATCAAATGCTTGAAAGACTAGCGGGAAAACTCATTATTGTTGTCTTAATGGTTATTCAGGTTTTTATCAAATACCGGTGTCCCTTGAGGATCAAGAAAAGACAACCTTCACTTGCCCAATTGGAACATTCGCATACCAATGCATGCCCTTTTGGTTATGCAACACACCCTTGACTTTCCAAAGGTTCACGGTAATCATTTTTTCTAAATATGTAGAAAGTTGCATTTAGGTGTTCATGGATGACTTCATGGTCTATGGAAGCTCATTCAATGAATGCTTGAATAATTTGACAAAGATACTAAAACAGTGTTTGAAATCGAATTTGATTTTGAATTATAAAAAATGTCATTTTATGGTTGATAAAGAGTTGATACTTAGGCACATTGTTTCACTAAAAGGGATTGAGGTAGATAAATCAAAAATTGAAGTTATAAATCTTTGCCTTACCCCTCCTCCATGCGGGAAGTTTACTCTTTTCTTGGTCATGCAGGCTTCTATAGGTGATTCATTAAAGATTTCTCGAAGGTCACCCAACCTATGAGCCGCTTACTATAAAAAGATGTAGACTTTGACTTCAACGAGTGATGTAAATCCGCTTTCAATAAAATAAAGGAGATGCTGATTTCTTCCCCAATAATGAAACCTCTGAGTTGGGATGAACCCTTTGAAATCATGTATGATGCTAGCAACTATGCGGTGGGGGCTGTTTTAGGCTAAAGAGTCGATGGGAATCCACATGTCATATACTATGCATCCAAGATACTTGACAATGCTCAATGCAACTATTCAATAACAAAAAAGGAGCTTCTAGCCATTGTTTTTGCTTTAGAAAAATTTCGTTCATATTTGTTGGGCACTGAAGTTATCGTTTTTTCCGATCATGTAACACTCAAATATTTACTCAAGAAGAAGGAAGCTAAGCCAAGATTGATCCAATGGATTCTACTTTTGCAAGAATTCAATTTGGAGATTAAAGACAATAAAGGTTCAAAAAATCTTTTGGCAGATCATTTGAGCAGATTGGTAAGTGGAGAAGAAGGAACACCAATCGAGGATGAATTTCCCGATGAGCACCCATTCACCATCCACCAAGTAACCCCCTGGTATACCGATATCGTGAATTACCTTGTGACTCGTTCTTTACCAAAAGAATTAACTAGGGCTAAAAAGGATAAAATCAATAAGAATTCAAAATATGGGATGAACCTTACTTGTGGAAACATTGTTCTAATCAAGTAATTAGGAGATGTGTACCATTAGAGGAAGTATACTCCATCTTGCAATTTTGACATTCCTCTGCTTGTGGTGGCCATTTTGGTCCTAAAAGAACGATCATGAAAGTTCTTGAATGTGGACTATACTAGCCTAACATTTTTAAAGATAATTACTTGTTTTTCCATGCTTGCGATAGATGTCCAAGGTAATGTGGATTATACTAGCCTAACATTTTTTGAACCATCTAAACACTAATTAATGAGGTGAGCATTGAGAGTTCTGAATAGAAACTAATGTCTCTGCTAGGGTTTTGCCGCCGCCCCTAGCCTTAACCTAAAAACCTGCCGGAAACAGCAGTTTTTTCCATCTGCTTCATTGCCTTCTTCTTCTAATAATCATGGACTACTCCAACGCAAGTTTAGTTGCTGATTTGTTCAATGAGCAGGTGACATCCCCTCCAAGAAAGCCTATCGCAAAACCATACATACGGCAGCATAGGGAGACCAACATGCTGAAACAACCTGTGACCTCTGCTCAAATCACAAAGAAGCAGTAGATCATTGACTCCTTTGTCTCGCAAGCTATGATATCAGAAAAGAGGGGACTCAAAATTGTTAGAATAATGCAGGAGTATTACAAGCAGAGGGTGCAACATTGCATGTTTTCTCTTATTAACCGTCTTCTCCTCTCAAACGGGAATCAACCATGAAAGGTAGAGATGCTAAAGCTGGAACTTTCAAAAATATGGGTCATTAATTCGGATTGGAAGCTTATCCCCATCAGACGCAGTTGTTACCATATGATGATGAGATCGATTGAAAACAAGAACCATGTTTGGAGTAGGGGGAGCGTAAATCTCAGACCGGGGGTCTTTCTTTTACAACCTTGGTCTCCAGATTGTCACCCTTATGCCATAAATATCACAAACGCGTAGATTTGGGTACACCTTCAAGGTTTCCCTTGGGAGTATTGGGATCCGAGAACACTATCGGAGATAATGAACATTTTCGGTATTCTTCTTCTTGTTGATAATGCAACTTTAGAGGGTACGTTTGGGCACTATGCAAGAGTTTTGGTGGATATGGAAATGTCAATAGCTCTGCCGAATAAAATTGGGGTTAAGCGACATGGTGGTGAACTTTGGATTGAACTTGGCTTTGAGAATCTACCAGCCTTTTGTAAGGTTTACAACTCAGTAGGGCATCACTCCTATAATTGCAGGAGGAACATTAAACCTACGTCCAATGGGCCTTCGATGGTTCCTAGGAAACGAATGGAAAGGGCAAAGGTAGCAGCACCGGTTCAGAAGCCGAGGTAGGAGACAAATAATGATCAATTAGCCTCCAACCTTGAGTTACTCATAAGAAGCGAACCGAGATAGAAGAGTCTGCAAGATAGAATGTGGATTGATATTCCAGCCATTGCTGTGTTTGAGAATATCGATAAAAGCTTAAACAAAGGCTCGAATGATCATCAATTGGTGAATGTGGATTTAGCAACGAATTCAGAAAGTTTGGAAGAGGGTGAAGTAAATGACAGCAGCTCGGATAGTGATGGGGTTGATGTAACAATTAATTTTGAGGATTTAGTGCATGAAAGAGGTGTGGAGGATGAAATTGATAATAAAAGGGGGAGGAGTTTGCTGATCCTACCGGAATTAATTTAATGGTCCATTTAATTAGGGGAAAAGAGGCGGGGGCTACATCTTCCAGACTGGAATCATGGGCTGATATGGCAGAAAATGATGAAGATGGTGAATGGCAAGTTGCTACTCGTAGAAAATCAAAGAATGGGAAATCAAAGTCTCCTTCACGACAGTCATCTCATAGGCATAATTAATGAGTACGCTCTTTTAGAATTGCAAGGGTATTGGTAATAAAGATACTCAGATTTTTCTTAAAAGTTTAGTTAGGATGTATAAACATATTGTTCTTTGCTTAGCTAAACCTATGATTAGGTTCAGTAGGATTGCGCCCTCTTTCTAGCGGTAAATTAGCTTTGTTTTAATTGGTTGCAATGATAAAATGCTTCCAACGATATAGGTCTTTAAATCAGTTCATAGATTGGGTTTTGGATTTACTAACCGTAACAGATTAATATGTAGAGGTCCGATTGAGCGAAAACACAGTCAAAATGAATCTTAGTTTGGTATATGCGAATACAGACTCTTCTCATCGGTTGAATTTATTCAATGACATTAGATGGGCTGCTTCTTTCGAGGAGCATAATCGCATTTGGATGGGGGATTTTAACACGATTTTGGGTAGCCATGAAAAGCTTGGTAACCCCCCGAATATGAGATCGTGTGCTGATTTCAAGGATTGCATTGATGATGCGGGTCTGATAGATATACCTTCCATCGGACCAATGTTTACATGGATGAATAATAGAGCTGGTGAGGACAGAGTGGAATCTCGGCTGGACAGGTCATTGGTGAGTCCAAATTTCATGAATATTTGTAGCTCTTTCACATGCGCTGTGCTGGCTCGACATTGCTCCGATCAATACTCGATTTTATTTTTAGCTGTGTTTGACAAGGAGAGATTTTTAAGCTTCCGATTTTAGACTATGTGGATAACATATGCTTCTTTACGTGAGGTTATCCTTCAACATTGGCGGGGAGTTTATACATCTCTCCCCCCAACTCAACGTTTAATGATCAAGCTCAAAACGTTACGACCAATTATTCGATGATGGAATAAAGAGGTATTTGGTAATTTGGATGATAACATATAAAAAAGTGAGGAGGCACTTTTAGAAATTCAAAATCATATTTCTGAAAATTGGCTAGATGATGCGCACTCATCTTTGGAATTAAATCTTAGATGGAAGGAAATTTATTTCAAAGAAAAGAGCAGAATTCGATGTGGATCTTCGGGAATTAAAGCATTGGTTATTAATGATGTAGTGACTACGGACATTGATCAAATATCATCACATATGATTGATTACTACAGTGAACTCTTTCGCAAAGATAAGACTGTCCAAGTGAATGCCAATCTGATCCATTCTGTGATTCTGGGTAGCGATACAGCGAGCGATAATGAATTGCTTATAGCTAGACCTTCCATGGATTAATCATGCAAACGGTCTTCAGGATGGATCCAATGAGTGCGCCAGGTCCAGACTGATACACGGGGATTTTCTTCCAAAGATATTGGGATATTGTGGGTAAGGATGTGTGTAATGCTGTCATTGATTTCTTTGTTTCGGGGTAAATTATTCCGGGGCTGAATTCGTGCCTTATGATTCTTATTCCTAAAAGGGAGGGAGCAGATAGAGCTGAAGATTTCAGACCAATTGTGATGACAAATTTTGTTTTCAAAATCATTACAAAGATTTTGCGAATAAAATAATCTCAGGAAACCAATTTGGGTTCATTAAAGGTCGGCAAATCCACTAATGCATTGCCATGGCTTCCGAAAGAATTAATCTTCTAAATCATAGATGCTTCGAGGGCAACTCAGCCCTTAAGATTGATGATCAAGGCATTTGACACGTTAGATTGGAACTTTCTCTTGACGGTTCATACGGCATTTGGTTTCAACAACATCTTTGTCGGTTGGATTCAGAATATTTTAGCTTCAGCCCGCATCTCTATTTTAACACCTGTTGGGCAGCAAGGGTACTTTAAATGCACTAGAGGAGTTTGGCAAGGAGATCCCCTCCCCTTTGTTGTTTTGCTTGGTGGAAGATTTTTTGAGTCAGCTTATTTCATCGATGGTGAACTCCGAAAACCTTGAACAAATGAGGTACACTACGGACTCTCTTTTTCCCTCACATATGTTATACACGGATGACATTTTATTTTTTTACAAATCGACGAGTGCAAATATGAAAGTTGTGAGAGACGTGTTTAAGTATATGGTGACAACTCGGGATAACATGCTAATTGGAATGAATCTTCAATTTATTTTAATGATTCCATGCAAACAAGTAGAGTGACAAAGCTGGCTGAAATCACACGAATTAAGGTGGGGGAGAAACCTTTTAATTACCCAGGTGTTCCATTGTTTATAGGTGAGCCTAAAGCGGTTCATCTAAGTCTAATTTATCACAGAATTATCCAACATTTTTCGAGCTGGATAGTGTCCTCGCTATCGATGGCTGGGCGTATGGTTCTCATAAAGTTGGTTATTAATAATTCTTTGCTGCATTCTTTTTTGGTTTACAAGTGGCCGAGCTCTCTGATCGGGAAGCTTGAACAAGCATTTCAGGAATTTTTTATGGATTGTTGCATTAATAAAAGGAAGTTTGCCACGACTCCATGGAAAGGACTGTAAAAAATCTACTGCAATGGGCGAACTTGGCATGCGAAAATTTGATGACATGAATTTATCTATGCTCGATAAATTAGCGCGGGGGCTAATTACTAGCCAAAGTGATTTTTTCATCCTTATGCGAAATTTTTTTTTTTTGAAGAATGATTTACCAATAGATTGGTTGAATAATTCCAGCATATGGAATTCCATGAAGCACGCTTATAATCTCCTTCGAGATAATATTATTTGGTTTATTAGTGACTCGTCTAAGTTGAGTTTTGGCAACTCTGAATGGATTCTACCTACGTTAAGGGCCTCTCTTAATCTTCCTAGGGTGGATCAAGCAAGAAAAAGTGAGAATGTTTTGGACTATTTTGTGGATGGAACTTGGTAGAATCTGCCATCGATTATTTCAACCAATTTGCAGCAGCAAATCCGGGGTATAAAACTGATCGGTGATTAGATGGACACGTGTTTTTGGAGGTCGGCCAGCAGCAGATATTTCATGGTAAAATTATTTTATTAATGGCTGCAGCCCCCACTTGTTATATACCACATCTCAAGAAAATTGTGGCACAAGTTGATCGCTCTGTCTCACTCTATTATCTGCTGGAAGGTGGCTCGGGGATACATTTCTACCCATGATTCACTCATTCATAAAGGCATCAATATAGTTTCGCGCTGCAGCCTTTGTAAACGTCATTTTGAGGACAGAGATAATTTATTCACTACATGTGTTTTCGCGCATTCGTTATGGATTGCTATTCAATCACTCTTCGGTAGAAACTTCATAATTAATTC
Organism: Euphorbia schlechtendalii; assembly: GCA_949673415.1. Classification (NCBI taxonomy): domain Eukaryota; kingdom Viridiplantae; phylum Streptophyta; class Magnoliopsida; order Malpighiales; family Euphorbiaceae; genus Euphorbia; species Euphorbia schlechtendalii. The sequence continues at coordinate 6,033 of CATIWQ010129004.1, read as the reverse complement.
GAGCATTGATGAGCTGCTTAAGGCTGTTTTTTTGCACAACTTCAGCCCGCAACTTCAGACTCTGTGGAATGCAGCAATAATCAATATAATTTGGATCATTTGGCATGAGAGAAATGGCTGCACTTTTGATGACAGGCAGCCCAATGTGTCGCGCTCACTCCAGTAGTTTTGGGAGATTCTCAGATGTACAGATGGGAGCGGATTTGGCATGGTTTGGAACTCAGTAGTTGAGAATAACATATTGCACAATTTAAGGATTACCCCTAGATTGAATCAAGCTCCAAGAACGATTGAAGTGAGATGGATTAGGCCACCGGAAGATTGGATTAAAGTAAATACGGATGCTTCGACGGATGGAGCACCAGGCCCGTCGGGATGTAGAGGCACTTTTAGGAACTCTAATGGAGATTTTGTTTTTGGTTTTTCTTTTTTCAGGCTAAACACATTCGCATTTGTTGCTGAGCTCGAAGCTGCAATTTACACAATAAAAAAAGCAAAGGAGAAGGATTGGAATCGGCTTTGGATCGAAAGCGACTCATCCTTTGTAGTTCATACATTTCGCTCAAGAACCACACGAGTTCCTTGGTTAATTCGAGTAGCTTGGTTGGATTGTTTGAAACCTAACACAAAACATGAGAATTTTGGTGACACACATTTATAGAGAAGGAAATGTGATCACGGATGCGTTAGCAAACCATGGCCGAATCTCTCAAGACACAACCGAATGGTCACAAATCCCACATTTTTTCCTAGGATTTTTATTTCATGACTGTAATGGTCTTAGGAGCTACAGATTTCGTTAGACTTGACTGTTGTTTAGGCCTTTTGTATTTATTTCTTTTCTTTTCGAACATTTTGTATTTCGTTTTATTTAAATAAAAATTAGGGGGTTGTTTGGAGTGGGGAAGGGTGGGTCCCCTTTTGATGCTGCACCCCGGACTGCCTTCAAGTGTGGGCTAATAAGTGGCGTTGGCACTGAGGGACTAATGTCATCCTCGCTCCTTTCTTCCTAGCCCTAACCTTATTAAAAAAACCCGTTGAAATCAAATGCCTATGACCTCAATTTTGATTTGTGAAATTTTTTATGTCTGGGGGATTGATGGGTCCCTTCCCAAGTTCTTTTGGATGTTGAATATGTTTCGAAATGCATGGAATGGAAAGCCAACTGTACTAACGATTCTAAAGTTGTTGTAGATTTTGTAAAAACCAACATTTTCTCAAGGTTTGGCGTACCACGAGTTCTAATCAGTGATAGGGGAACACACTTTTGCAACAAAATCATAGCTGCTATGTTAAAAAAGTACGGGGTGGAGCATCGAACTTCTACAGTGTATCACCCGCAAATGAACAGTCAAGATGAGGTCTCCAATAGGGAAATAAAATTGATAATCTAGAAGATGATAGGAGCTAATCTGAAGCAGTAGAGTTTGCGGCTAGAAAACGCTTTACTGGCCTATCGCACTGCATTCAAAACTCCAATTTGTATGTCTCTGTTTCGTCTAGTATACATAAAACCTTGTCACCTCCCTGTTGAAATCGAGCACAAAGCCTATTGGGCTATTCGACAGTTCAACGACAAGTTAGATGAGGCAGGTAAGGAACACAAACTAGAAATACAAGAGTTAGAAGAGTTGAGACAGGATGCATATGAGAGTTCTAAGCTGCACAAAGAAAAAACAAAGGCCTTTCATGATAAGTTTATTTCGAGAAAAGAAATTTCAGTAAACCAAAAAGTTTTTCTTTATAATTCAAGGATGAAATTGTTTTCCGGGAAGTTACATTCTAGATGGATAGGGCCTTATGTTGTTACTAATGTCTACTCTCATGGTGCAGTAGAAATTCAAAGTTTGAAAATAGGTAAGCTTTTCAAAATGAATGGATACCATCTTAAACCTTTCTATGAAGGATTCCAGGGTGTTGGGATGGACGAGTACAGATTAAAAAAACCAAGCTCCGAACCGTGATGAGGCAGCTGTAATGTCGGACAAACGACAGTAAACAAATGTACTACTAGGAGGCAACCCAGTGTTAGGCGTGACTCACTTCTAACCTATCCTAGTCCTTATTTCTTTTAGTTTATTTCAATTTTATTTTTCTTTTTTTATTAATTTCTTGTTTTCACTGTTTGTCTTCCATTTTAATCTAGTGTGGTATAATTCTTGATTTAATTTGCAGATTGAACTTTCATAATCAAAGACTAAATGGATCGGGTGAGTTGTTAGGTTAAGCATTAATGGAACAAAGGGATAAATGGGCCTGGAGAAAATGTAAAACCAACCAATAACCCAAACACCCAATTACCCACTAAACCCGATTACCCAATTACCCAATTAATCGCTCCCCCCAAATCCCTAACTTGCAAAATCAGCCCCCCCATTTCCGTCATCGCATTTGGAGCCACCGAGCTCTTCTCCAGCCTCATTCCCTCCTTCAAAAGCACACAACCACCGCCAAACCAACTCTCACTCCGTTTTCATCCAACCACCGTCAACTTCATCATCATGGCGCGAACCAAAACACCCTCTTACGGAGCTCCACCACCTCAGCCACAGCCTGCGTCGCAATCACCCACCACCCAAGAACCGTCGCAAGCCCTTATCCAAACAGCCTTGCAACTCGCTTCCCCTCTGAACCAACTGAGACAATCCTCACCGGAAAGCGCACCCTAACATTCAATCGATCTTACCTCCACCGCTTCTATCTCGCTCGCCGAAGGGGGTTACCCCAACTGTTATTACCGAACCCATATTAGGTTCATTCTTCATCCCCATTGACAGCTTTCCAACTAGAGCGTTCACGAGAAAAAGAAAAGCCCCTGAGGTTGAGGATGCGCAATTGACCGAACCCAAACAAACCGCTGAAGAAGCACCACCAAGCACTTCTCCATCTACCAGAACTAAAACAAAAGGGAGAAAATTAGTGAAGAAATCAGCCACTAACCCACCACTTCAACTACTCATAATCCAACTTCCATGTGGTAGGAGGTTGCTCCTATGGTAGGAGTACCGTTATTTATCCCGTTGTGGGCCATTAATACAGTTTCTGAAGTTTAATTTTTCCAGATGTCGAACTGTTGTCCATGTGAAACTAAATTCTTGCCTGAACAAGTAAATTCAGTCTATGCTTATCGCACCAATGAAGAATTAGTATGGAACATAGTTCCACGCGCTAACTCTGTAACTGAAAATGACTCCAAATGCTCCTCTTTGACGAGGCCTAGAGGTTCCTGCAAGAAAGAAATCGTTGCAATGGGGGACTAGCCATGTGACTGGTATAGCTTTTCTGATGCTTAAGTTAGATCGGATATAAGAGAGGCACGTAATTTTTGGAGTGTCCAGAATACGTACCTTTGTATTATGATCCAAATGAGCCTTTTATAGCCCTTGAATGTCCCCTAGCATAATTCAAAGTGTGAATAATCTAAAATCCTTGTTTGAGTGGATCTTTATCCTTTTCATAAGGTAAGGTTGATAAAAAAATTGCAATAGGAGGGAATCTTGTATCCTTATTTAAATTTGCTTTCAATGGGTCCAACCAATTGCTAAGACTCTTTTTGTAAAGTCTAGCAAGGCACAAATCAAGCTGTGCGTATAGGATACGGCCGACAACGAGAATAACATATTTATTTTTAACAACATATTTATTTGACTCTGAGTTTTACTTATCTTTGACTTTTGCATACTCTAATTAACATTTTATATATCTCAATTCAAATGAAAATTACATAATAATTCTATATTTATACTAGTAATTGGATCAATCTAGAATTAACTAAATGAAACTTGAATTACATTTCAATGAACATAAAACATAAACTCTAACATATTTTTTTTTACAAATAGTGTAACTTGTGATTTGCATTAGTATTAGGAGTGAGTAGATACGTATTAACAATTAGCCCAACCATATATGTTGAGAAAATATTTTTCAAATTATATTATTTTTAAAAGTATTTTTTTATCCATCTAGTGTATTTTCCATTAAACAATTAAGATAAATAAAAAAGACTACTACAAAAGTACAACTACTGTCCAGCTTGCTTCATCTAATCACATGCAAGTCATAAAATATCTGTCAATATATATGAAGCTTGTTGCTTCACACATTTTTGTTAATGTAACACCATTTCTATCAAGCTTGCTGCTAACGAAAGCTATGCTAAATAGCAGCACATTCCTTTGTAGCTGTACATTCCTCTTTCGGTATTATTCCCACTTTAATTATTGTCTAACTAGGACAATTGTAATGTATATATTGTGTACACAGTAGGTTTAATAATACAAACAGTTCATATTGTTTCATGATATCAGAGCTACAAAGGACTTTTTTTGAATAAGATTAGGAACAGGAAGAGAAGTGCGAGGGTGACGTTCATCCCTCAATGGGCCATCACTTACGTAACACCACTCGAACAGCTACAAAGGACTTAACGACTAATTAGTTTTTAAAATGTGTTTCACTTGCCTCCATTTATATTGGGGAATTGCTGAAAATAACTTGGATAATATCTGAAGTCGTGATAACACTTTCAAATTGAAACTAATTTGGTGGTTCTCCTAATTTTTTCAATCGGATAAAATTAGAGTAAAACTCAAGAACTTAGAATGAATTTTTGTTGTGAAATAAAATGAACAAGATTTCAAAAAATGTTACCATCAAAGCCACTTTCAGAAATCGTTACCAATGTCAGGTTTTTATAAGCATTAAACGAGCAATCGCAACTATTCAAAGAAAAGCATTGTGAAAAGTCATGTCCATTCAAGCACTCGCAAGTGTTCTAAACAGAAGTGTTGCAAAAAGTCATTTTCGGACCCTCGTAAGCTTAATATCGTAATAGAACTTGAATACGCATGCACTCCGCACTCTCCTTACTTGTTCGATGAAATATTATGATCACATTGGTCAACTAGTTCATCTAATTACACTAAAATACCGACAATACTCCCCCATATTAGTGTAATCCATGATGAACTAAACAAAAATCACAACAAAAGACAAACTTATGCATAAATGAAATATCATGACGATTGAATTTCATCTTAGTATATTACACATTCCAAATGTTCGAATAACTAAAAGTGTCACTATGGATTGAACCTTAGTTATCAATCTTGAATACATGAAGATAATATACACATAAGTCAACATTCTAACATGTTCTTACTTGACACTATCTTTTACTAGCCTTGTGTCCTTATCCTTCATAAGCAAATCAAAGCCAAGTCCAAGCTTCTTGAAGCGGCTAAACTTAATGCTCATATAGGTAGCCCTTTTTACTCTTGCACCTTCAAAAATCGAAGGAATCTGTTGGAGTGCTAACTTGAGAACAATCTTTGAAGTTAACATTATTCAAAATCTTCTCAATATAATGAGATTAAGAAATTGAAATAACATCGTTCTTCTGCTTTATTCTTATACCAAGAATCACTTCACCCTACCCAAATCCTTAAACTAGATGACAAACCAAAAAATTTCTTTGTTTTATCAGCTTGACTTTGGTCAGTACAAAAATCAACATGCCATCCGCACATAAAGTAACTCATAACTCCTTTACCAGAAGTATCAAATTTGCTATATACCATATGTCCGCTTGGTTGATAACAAAATCACTAGACAAAATCACATCATCAAACTTTTGATATCAAGCTTTGGTGTTTGTTTTAGTACATATAGCAAATTTCTTAGCTTGCATATCTTATTTTCACTTTTTGACATAACAAACCATTCCGGTTGTTACATATAAATCTTCTTATTCAATTCACCATTCAGAATTGAAGAGCTTTCATTCATTTGATGAATTACAAGGTATTTTAAATTAATCCACAAATAAAAATATTGTAAAAATGATTTCTAACATGTATATCACATATAACTCATATATAATTTAGATAATCATCACATAAATAATTAAAATACATAAATATATTATTTAAATATATTCAATGACATTATACCTCATATGTATAATAAAATTCAACTATTATATAATAATTAATTTGGATATAAATGATACATTTTCATTTAATATATATA
>CATIWQ010128988.1:0-14716 GCA_949673415.1 Euphorbia schlechtendalii | reverse complement strand
AGTAGACATGGGGATAGATGCAGTAGCTGCCCCAAGCTGGGCTACAGACTCCATTAACCTATTCAGAATCACCACAAAGCTTTTGGAACTCTCTTTTTCCAAGTGATTTTGAATAGCCAACAGACTACCTGGATTCTCTCAAACTCCTAAAAGTAAAGAGAATCACTAGGCACACTTGTGTGCTGTTTGAATTCTGGCAATTTTACCATGGGCTTAGAAGATAAGTCTGTTAATTCTTGAGTTAGTAGAATTTTGTTTACTGCTCCATCGAACTCAAAATTAGTCTTGAGCGCTGGAAATTGCTTTCTTGCTAACCCTCGAATCTGAGTGAGGAAAGATGTATCAGCTATTTTTGGCTTTCTACTAGATTCAGGTGCTTCATGGGCTATAAAATTTGCCTTAGTAGCCTGATCACTTGCGTTTCGCTGCTGAGTGTAGTTCTCAATATTGGGAACTTCCCTAACCAGATGGTTTAAGGGGTTAGTGGATGGGTTTGAAGAAGTGATAGGTGTATTTACAAAAGAAGGAATTGGTTTGAGAGGAAAGGAAGGTGTAATGGCTTGAGAATGAAATTATTGGGAGTTTATAGGAGATGAGGTTGGAGTGTAATGTATTGGAGAGGGAAAGGGATCCTGATTTTAAAAGGGTGAAGAGATATGAATGATAGGTGATTTCTTAGATGAGGAAGTGGAAGAAGAAGAAGAAGAAATTTTCTATGTGTCAAGAACTACAGGAGTAGAACTTGAGGGGTTGATAGAATTTAAGGGTGAAGAATTTACAAAAGAAGGAGAAGGGGTTAAAATTTTATTTACCTCTGGGTTAGCCATTTGATCCAAGGATGGATCAGCCTGAGGTTGCTCATGCTGAGGAGCAGATTCCTCAACAAGACTGAAATTGGGTGTGGGGATGCTAGGTTCCTGAGGATCAAATTCCTTAGATATGGGATTAATGGATTCCCCTGGTCCTTACATCGGACACACCCTGGTCCTTTGCCTTGTATTTCTTTGCCTCATCTTACACCTCAGTAGAGTTTGAGACTACCAATTTGCTCTTTCTTTGGTGTAAGGATTCACTAGCCTCCACTTGATATTCTTTCTCCTTAGCTAGCTCAGCTTCCATTTTTACCTCCTCTTCTCTTTGAACGTGGGTTTTTGTAATCATTCTCCTTCACTGGTGCTTAGTAGGATCTTCATTGGACTTGGCTGGACTCTTCCCCTTGACCTTAGAAGAAGCAGCCTTCTATGCTAAGGAGGAGGTGGCAAAAATCTTCTCAAAGATGGTTGAGATAGGAGCATTATCAGAGCTGGATTCATCTTCGAATTCCACCACTAAAGGATCTTCCTCCTCCTTGCTAATGTCTATAGGTACTACTATCGATATGCACTTCTTCTTTTACTTTTGTTATGCCTTGGTGTTCCCAACATGCACCTGATTGTAGGCCAACTTGTTGAAGTGATACATCTCCAACTTCTTCTTCACTTGTAGAATTGATCTACCGAAATCCCCTAAAAACTCGCCCAAGTCGACTTTCAATGCCCTCATGATCTTAGATATGAGGTAACCATAGTGATAGACGATAGTCACTTTGGTCAGGTGGTGAAGTATCAGTACTGGCCAATTAAGTTTCTTACCCTCTACCATATGGTAGACCACACACATTTCAAAATAGGTGCAGCTAGTTAATAAGCCAGTCTTTGGCAGCAACAGCTTTGCTACCAGCTCATGACATATCCTGGCTTCCCAAGACATCCCGCTGGTAGCAATCTCCCCAGACACATAATTTGTGGGAGTTCCCAATCTTCAGGAACAAGAACAGCATCTTCATCACCCCATCGCCGGAGTTGAGTGCCTGAATTGGGCATGTTGAGAATGCTCCCAATGAGCCTAGTACAAATCAGCATCATCTTGCCTACACATTCCAACATCAAGACATCATTGAAGCCTTTAATAGTGTATAAATGAGTGTAGAAGGCTCTCACGAGTCTTGTTACTGCTGGACCCTCCATATTCAGAAAAGCATTGAGTCGCTGTTGCTTGATGACTCTGTGCATCGTCTTGTTCAGTAGTAAACCTTCAAAATCAACCTCATAGACTGGTCCAAAGTCTAGGTTATCTCCCAAGCAATTTTGGTGACACAGATTCCCGCCTTTAAAGTAATTCTCTCCGTCTTCAATCTTCATCATAGTGGTGCTCTTGAGTCTGTAAGTGGTTTCGATTCTCGCCATTTAAGTTTGGAAGTTAAAGAAAATGAGAAAATTTGAGGGAATGAGAATTAGGGTTCGAATGCTCTAAAGGTTTTGAAATCGCCAAAGCAAGTAATCTTCCTTCTCTCAACTGATCATCTTATATAGGTAGAAACCCATTTTTAGGGGTTACGTGTCATAATCTTAGCCTAAGATGGATAATTAACGCTGAGATTAACATCTACTGAATCACCTTAGTAAAATGGTGAGTTTAGACAATGACTGTTCCAACTCCATTCCATGTCATTTGAAAACATATAGATTTGAAATTGTAGCCGCGAATAGGAACTTACATCATTACTTAAAAAATTTGACGATGTTGACCACGTGTCATCTCATACTTGATTTCCAATACTTAGCCAAAAATTTTGATGAATTCTATCTTCTTCATCATTTGTAGATTACTCATACCGATCAATTCCCTTAGCGTATTGAATTGTTCCTTGGTAAAGGTTTGGTGAAGATGTTAGCACACTGCTTATCTATTGGAACATATTCAAGTTTTACATCTCCTTATAGTACATGATCTTTGATGAAGTGATGCCTGATGTTGACATGCTTCATTCTTCCATGCTAGACTGGATTTTTAGATAAATCAATTTCACTCTTGTTGTTGCACATGACTTCGAGACAATTTGACTTAATTTTATAATCTTCCAATTGATATTTTATCCAAAGGAGTTGAGCTACGCAACTTCCTGCTTCCATGTACTTAGCTTCAGCTATACTCAGCGCAACCAAAGTTTGCTTCTTCCTGTACCAAGAGACAAGACATTCTCTAAGGAAGTGACATCCTCCTATTGTACTTTTCCTATCCAGCTTATCCCTTCCATAGTCTGCATCTGTGATCCCCTAGGAGTGAATTCTTAACTATTGGGATACCATAGACCTACTTCAATTAACCCTTACAAGTACATAAGAATCCTCTTCACAGCTGCTAGATGAGATTCTCTAGGATCAACTTGGTAGCGAGCATAGTAGCATACAACATACTATATGTCTGGTTTGCTGGTTGTTAGGTAAAGAAGAGAACTAATGATTCCTCTGTAGAGTTTTCTGTCTACTGAATTTCCAGCCTCATATTTACTTAAAATTGTGTCAGTGGCCATGGGAGTGGACATAGACTTTGAGTTTACCATGTTGAATTTCTTCAAAACTTCTTTTGCGTATTTAGACTGGTTGATGAAAATGACATCTTCTGTTTGTTTGAGTTGAAGACCCAGAAAGAGGTTCAATTCTCCCATCATAGACATTTTAAACTCACTCTTCATCTGCTTGCTGAATTCCTTGCACATCATTTCATCAGTTGATCCAAATATAATATCATCAATGTAAATCGGGACTAGTAACACATCTTTTCTTAGCCTGATAAACAGAGTCGTATCTACTTTTCCTGTCTCATAGCCTTTACTGATTAAGAAATTAGTCAGCCTCACATACCATGCTCTTAGGGCCTTCTTCAATTCGTAGAGGGTCTTCTTCAATTTGAAAACGTGCTCTGGATTTTTCACATCTTCAAATCCTAGAGGCTGGTGAACATATATTTTTCTTGAATGAATCCATTTAAGAAAGCTCTTTTAACATCCATTTGAAACAGTTTGAAATTCATATGGGATGCAAAAGCATAAAGGATTCGAATGGCTTCAAGTCTGGGTACTAGAGCATAGGTTTCATCATAGTCAATGTCTTCCTACTAATTGTAGCCTTGAGTGACAAGTCTGGCCTTATTCTTGATAATAGTGCCATCTTCATCAAGCTTGTTTTTTAAGACCCATTTGGTGCAAGTTATTGATTTTCTTTTAGGCTTAGGAACTAGATCCCAAACATCATTACCTTTAAACTGATCCTATTCCTCTTGCATTATGATCATCCAATAGTCATCTCCTTCTACATCTTCTAACTTCTTGGGTTCGATAAATGATATGAATGCTGGATGACTCATCTTACGGCTTAGCTATCCTCTTGTCATTAATGGATTATGAATATCATTGACTATGCTATTAAGTGGATGGTTGCAATGAGCTCTAATCTCTATTGGAAAACTCGGATCAACTACTAGAGGATCGACAATTGGATGCTGAGGTGGAGGTTGATCTTCGCCATCGTTAAAATTGATTGAGAGATCTTCATTGTCATTTTCGATTACCTCAGCTGGGCATTTTGAGCTGAGTTAGGTAGCTCAACTTGTGGTGTACTGAGTTGATTTGAGAACTGAGTGGCTCCATCGTCTTCTTCATTTGGATGTCTTTCGACAATGTTAGTTTCATCAAAATCTACATGCATAGATTCTCCTCTAAAAGGCCAGTTCGCTAGACACATATTCTAGAATATGCCCTACTGTTAGTTGAGTATCCTAAAAAAGATACCTTCATCAGACTTAGGATCAAACTTTCCTAATTGCTCTTTGGTGTTAAGAATAAAACATCTACAACCAAAGGATCTAAGATAACCAATCTTAGGCTTGCGCCCTCGCCAAAGCTCGTAGGGAGTTTTCTCAAGAGTTGGGCGAAATAAAACCCGATTCAAGATATAACATGTTGTGTAAATAACTTCTCCCCAAAAGTACTTTGGTAGATTGTTATCACTCAGCATAGATCGAGCCATTTCAACTATGGTCCTATTCTTCCTTTCTACAACCCCATTTTTTTAAGAGTATAAGTAGAAGAGAAGTTGTGCTCAATGTCATACGCTGAACAAAATTCTTTGAAATGGGAATTCTCGAATTCACATCCATGATCACTTTGGATTCTACCAATTTTAGCTCCTAGTTCATTCATTATCCGATTACTAAGCTTGACAAAAGATTCATAAGTCTCATCTTTGCTACTCAGCAAGATTACCCATGTGAATCTCTTGAAGTCTTCTACAACTACTAGAGTGAATCTCTTAGCACCCAAACTCATTGGTTGATTTGGACCGAAGAGGTCTAAGTGTAGCAACTCCAATGGTCGCTTAGTTACTATGTGATTTATAGATCTAAATGATTTCTTAACTTGCTTACCAAGCTGACAAGTAGAGCAGAGTTTGTCCTTTTCAAAACTGATGCTGGGTAATCCCACAACTAATTTCTTTTTGGTCAGTTTAGATAGAATGTTCATATTGATATGACCCAACCTTCTATGCCATAGCCATGCATTATCCTCCTTAGATACAAGATACAAATTAGTGGAGCCAAGGGATAAATCAACTATATAAACCTTATTGGTTCTAGGAGCAAAGAGTATGGCTGAGTTAGTCTTACTGTCAATTACTGAACATCCTGCTGAGTTGAAAATAACCATCTTGCCTTTATCGCAGAGCTGGGCTACACTGAACAGGTTGAACTTCTGTCCTTTGACTAGAGACACCTCTTCGATTGAGGGAGAGATGCCAACAGGGCCGCAACCTAAAATCTTGCCTTTTTAGTTGTCTCCAAAACTAACACTTCCTTTTCTCTTGCTTTCCAATGAGATGAACTAGCTTTCATCTCTTGTCATTGCCTTGAGCATTCGCTATCCACATACCACATTTGAGACTCATCAGCGAATCTAAGGCTCACCTGCAAAACAGTTAAGTTTTCTTACATACCCATGCTTTTGAGCTGGGTCCTCCTTTGTTAGTAGTGCTTATGTTTGTCAAATCATATTCGTCATAATAACCATTTTTATATCTACACATTACTGTAACATGTCCAGCTTTCCCACAAAAATCGCACACCATTTTTGCCTTGGGCTAGCTCGCTTTCTTCTGTTTAGAGGAATTTTTACTCTTTAAATTACGAGTTTGGTTATTTAGAATTTGATTGTTAGCCAGAGGATGAACCACTTTCTTCTTCAATGCTGATATATTAGTAGTTAACTCATCTAATTTCTTAGTGAGCTTGCTGATAGAAAACTCTTGATATTCAGCTTTTTCTTAAAGAAAGCCGATGTCAAGAGATAAGGAAACATTAGCATCTTCTAGATTGTCACTTCTCCTCACTATCTCTTTGATGTTTTTCATTGATTTATTAGTCAATTTCATAACATCAAAGAAAGCCTGGGCAAATTCTTCAATTGACAAAGGAATTTCAGAATATACCTCAATTTGACGGGCTTTTCCTTTATCATGCTTAGCATCAGAGTTGACATCGGAAAAATTTCTACTAGAGGTAGATGGTGATCCTTTACCTTGAATTTGATAGCCATCAAGTAGAGATTGGCTGAATTAGTGGCTTCTTCATCAAAATATGAAGATTCTTCTGAATCACTCCAAGTAGCAGCAAGAGCTTCATTCTTCTTGGAGATTCTCTTCTTGAATCTATCCTTTTTTGCCTTTGGATAGCTTGACCGGATGTGGCCTTTCTCTCCACACCTGCAACACTTAATGTCCTTATTAAGCTCTTTCCTTAGTCCTTCCTCAGCTCCACGTCGCTGCTGAGTTGACTTGATTTTATTGGGAAACTTCTTCTTGTTGTTGAACTTCCCATCCTTCTTTATAAAGCATTTGAAGACCTTGTACGAAGAGCCATTTCTTCATCAGAGTCGCAGCTGGTGGACTTGTCAGATGAGTCTACTTTGAGAATAATGGCTTTACTTTCCTTGCCCAGATTTCTCTTAGAGTCATCTAAGTACTTTCTCAACGACATCTCATGAGTCAGTAAGGTGCCTATCAATTCATCATAGCTGTAGGTCTTAAGGTCTTGAGCTTCCTCGATTACGCTCTTCTTAGAATCCCACTCTACTGTGAGAATGTGGAGAATTTTCTTGACCAGCTCTTCCTCACTGAACTACTTTCCAAGTCATTTTAGTTCATTGACAATATTAATGAACCGAGTATTCATACTTTGAATACCTTCATTAGCAGCCATCGAGAACATCTCATACTCTCTTAGCGTAAGATTTATCTTTGACTCCTTGACCTTGTCTATCCCCTCGTGGGTAATCTCTAACTTCTTCCAGATTTCCTATGCTGCTTCACATCCTAAGACCTTGTTAAATTCTGTAATATCAAACGAACAGTGCAAGAAATTAATAGCTATGGAATTCTCTTTAAGAAGCCTCAGATCGGCATCATTATAGTCCTCTAGATCTATAGATACACGCACACCATTCTCACTTCAATAGGAACTCTGGGGCCAAGCTCAATTACAAGCCAGGCCTGCATACTTTGAGACTGGATGAAGTTTTTCATATGATTCTTCCAGAACATATAGTGATTATCATCAAATAGAGGAGGTCTGGTAACACACATACCCTCCTTTAGAAGAACTATCTGACCAGAACCCGAGCTGAAGTTATTGTATGCCATTTAAGGATATAACTCAAGATGATTAGTATTAAAGTTGAGCAACTTCTCTGATACCACTTATTGGTCAGTAAACTAGCTAATAACAATAGCAACGGGGGTAAATACGTAAACTGGGTTACTTTTTGGACCTTTTTCGATTTAAGTTAACTTAGTATGGTTTTTATATGCATGTTGAGTATGAGTGCAGAGTGCGATATAAAAACGTATAAACTGCTTAGCTTAGCTGGCATAGTTTATCTTCAACTTTAACTGAGTAATGATTACTCAATGCAAGTTGGACAGTAAGCAAATAAACTATATGAGAGAGATGAATGAGCAAGAAGCAGATGAAGCTAATAACTTTGATTTAGAATAATTAACCCTAAGATTTTATCCTGGTTCGGCACAAATTGACACTCAAGATTAATAAGATATAGCGGACTGAATGTAACTTATAATACATTGAATCCTTACAAGGTTAATCCTATTAGTGATTCTCTCTATTACAAACTGATAAAACTATTGATTTCTTGTAGATTGTTTGCTGATGAATTTCTTAAAAGCAAAGAAGATTTTCACAAGGTTTTGCTCTTAGGAAATTCAAGGTGATTCACCAAGTTTGAACATCTACTTCAGTTTTCTATTTATACTGTAAATTTCTGAGAAGTAACCATTGTAAACTTTGAGGATATGAGGATATCACAGATCTTCAATTTCTCATTTCAATTAAATTTTCGAATCTTCCCATTGGAGATAGATTTTAGGACGTTTAGAAATAGGAATTGAACATTGTGGTGTGATTTATTTCCAATTCCAAATTCTCATTTTTCTTCAAGCATTCTAGATCTTTGACAGATTTGCTGTTCAGGTAATGTGGCATCTTTCTATTAGATGACTTTGATAATGTTGCGAGATATGCACGGAGATCTTTGATACACGACGTAATTCATGGGATCATTCCTTATTCTCTAATTCTAATGAGGAATTTCTGACACTTTGTACAGCCACGTTTAATGTTGTGAGGACAATAGGAATCTCTATTAATTTCAGCTTCTTTTTCTCCTGAAATATAACAAAGGAATTTTCTATTATTTCATAGACATGGTTAGTAGCATACGCGTTATGATAATTATTAGCACCGCAATAGCAATTACTTTTGGATAAGTAAGATTGTAACTAAGCATGAGCTGAGTGATGATAACTTAAACTATATAGTACTCAGCACACTTGGCTTTTCCTACACTAAGTAAAAGTATTCTTACTGTTCAATTAACTTTTACTATCTCATATTGATTGCTATCACCAAAACATTTGAGTACTGTGAGGTACTATTAACTTGGGTTCTACACTTTATATGGAGATTCTTTTAAGAAATGTCTAGAAAATTTGGATAAAGTACTTGCTGGATGTTAGGAAACTAATTTGGTATTGAATTGGGAGAAATGTTATTTTATTGTTAATGAAGGTATAGTTTTAGGTCACAAGATAGATGAGAAGGGAATTCATGTAGATATACCGAAAACCGAGATCATTGAGAAATTACCTCCTCCCATAAATTTAAGGGAATAAGATCATTTCTAGGCCATGCTGGATTTTACAGAAGGTTTATTAAGGATTTTTCATTTATAACTAAACCTTTAACTAATTTATTAGTTAAAGATGTGAAGTTCAATTTCTCTGATGATAGTTTAAAAGCCTCTAACACTTTAAAACAAGCATTATTAGTTTCGGCACCCGTAATTGTGAAACCAAATTGGTCTCTACCATTTGAATTGATGTGTAATGTTAGGGGTATTGCTATTGGTTATGTATTAGGTCAAAGGTATGAAAAGAATTTGCATGCAATTTATTATGTGAGACAAACTTTGTCTTCTGCACAATGCAATTTACACCACCACTGAAAAATAAATGTTAGCAGTCGTATATGCATGAGACAAGTTTAGATCATATTTGACTGGATCTAAAGTAATAGTTTATACAGATCATGCTGCTTTGAGATATTTGTTTGTTGAGAAAGATGCCAAACCTAGATTAATAAGGTGGATCCTTCTTTTACAAGAGTTTGAATTAGAAACAAGGGACAAAAAGGGAAGTGAGAATATCGTAGCTGAACACTTATCTCGTTTAAAAGATGATAAGGGACCTATAGGTGAAAATGGGGATATTAATGAACTTTTCCAAATTAAAATCTTATGTCTGTTAAAAATACTATTAGTCCATGGTATGATGACTTTGCATATTATTTGGTTACGCATACTTTACCATCTGATTTAGATTCTAATGGTATGAAGAAATTTCTTAAGGATATTAGATCATTTATATGGGATGACCCTTATTTGTTTAAGGTATGTGCTGACGGTATTATTCATAGATGTATAGATGATGCTAAATTTTCTTCAGATTTAAGTCATTGCCATGATAACACATATGGAAGACATTTAGGACTACCAAAAACCGCTGCGAAAGTTCTAGAGAGTGGGTTTTATTGGCCAACATTGTTCAAGGATGCTAGAGATTTTGTTTAGAATTATGAAAATTGTCAGAGAACAGGAAACATAAGTTGAAGAGATGAGATACCATTGAAAAACATCTTAGAAGTGGAGCTTTTTGTTGGGGTATATATTTCACGGGACCATTTCCTAACTCTAATGGTAATAATTACATTCTAGTTGTAGTTGATTATGTATCAAAATGGGTTGAAGCTAGCACATATAGTAAGAATGATGCTAGAGTAGTTTTTAACTTTCTAATGTAATTATTTAGTAGATTTAGAGTTCCTAGGACCATAATTAGCTATGGAGGTTCACATTTCATCAATAAGACTTTTGAAAGCTTGATGCATAAGTGTGGAGTACATTATAAGGTTGGTACCCCATATCACCCTCAGACTAGTGGTCAAGTAGAAATTTCTAATATAGAAATTAAGTGGATTCTCAAAAAGATTATCTCGAACTCTCGAAAGGATTGGTCTACTAAGTTAAATGATGCATTATGGGCTTACAGAAGAGCTTTTACGACACCTATTGGTATGACACCCTATAAGTTGGTTTACAGAAAGGCTTATCATTTACAAGTAGAATTAGAGCATAAGGCTTTATGGGCTTTTCAATAATTTGAATATGGATTTACACAAAACCGATGAAAGAATAAAGTTGGATTCAAATGTGTTAGAAGAATTACATTTGTCATCATATGAAAATGCAAAGATCTATAAACAGAAGATAAAATGATTGCACGATGAAAAACTACGAGAAAAGAAGTTTAAGATTTGAGATAGAGTTCTATTATATAATTCCAGACTTCACTTGTTCCCTAGAGAGCTTAAATCTCGTTAGAAGGGACCTTACGAAGTTATTCAGGTATTTGGCAATGGGGCATTGGAATTGAAAGCTGAAAATGGAGAAATATTTTGAGACGATGGCCAACGATGCAAACCTTATCTCGAAAATAAATTTGAACAACACGACTTTGATATTCAATTCTATATTCACCATAAATCATTCCAGGTATGAAAATAGTAAATATTTATTATATTTAACATGTTTTTTTTTCTAAGTTTTTCTAGGGCTAAGTCTAAAAATTGATGAAATAGAAGAATTGAAGAAGGTCGCGACCACGACTATAGATCATACCCGTGACATTATGCAGTAAAATCTTCAGTTCCTATTATGAGGAAAGTCACGATCATGATAATTCTTCACGATCGTGACATGGGAAGAATATGACCGTTGTAGATCATGATTAACATACGATAGATGGCTGAAACTACAATTAACGGCTAGTTTGAAGGAAAAACGGCTATATTGACTATTTAAACCAATGGAGACCTATTAGAACTCTATATAAAGGTCTAGATTTAACCCATAACCACCACAACCTTCTACAAAGCTTTCTAAAGTTTTGATTCTTTCAGCTCTATTCTTCTACATTCCAAACCCTTTTCAACCTTTGCTTCAAAAACAAACATGCCTCATGTTAAGGTAGCCGCCAATAAAAGAGAAATCCCAAACTATCAACAAGAATACGGTTATCCTTTTCCCATTCGTTCACATGAGGAGGGGAAAAGATTCTAAGTTTTGAATAAATTGGAAATCACCGGTATGATTTTTCTTGATTTGGTTTTCTTGGACATTTTAGGCCTCCATGAGCAAATGGGAATGTATATGTGTGATTTGGGTTTAAGCATGTTTGTAGGAATGCGATTTCCAAAAAATTCTGATTGGATTTTGGGATGTCTAGTGACATCTGATTTTGAAGAGAAGAAGAAGAGGGTGATTTAATTTCACAACCAAGGTAGACATTATACCATTACAAGAGAGATGATGAGCACTTGGTTCAGGTTTGAAGTAGAAAATTCATCGAGCATGATAGATTCTTTTCCAGCAAATCAAGTTTGGGCAAATTTAATGGGTAAGAGAGTTTTCAATCCCAAAAATTCTCCAAATAAACTTATTAAGGATGAGTGTCTTCTTCTACTCCATAAGTACCTTGCCACTTTGGTATTTTGTCGAGTAGAAAACACCAAAGTCTAAAAGAGAGATTTGTTCATTCTTTCTTGCGCGATAAATAAGCAAAAAGTAGAGCTCGTGGATATAATTTGGGACATGATGAAGAAGAATTCAATGAGCATGAGGAACAAGATTGGGGTGGTCAAAATTATTACTGCCATTATATTGGGTGCACGAAACGAACTCCCCTATATTCAAAAATCGGGTGAGTACTTTCCATATATGGATGGGAGTTACTTGAAGAATACCAAACTTCTTCAAGGGAACGATGGTGTTTATTCTTTCTACTCCTACTCCAACTGCACCAAGAAACTAATCTCGACCCATGAAGATTCTTCTGTTGGCCCATCTGATCCAACTGCTAGACATCATCCAAGAAAGGCTTCGATGATTGAAGAAGAAGATGAAGATGAAGAAGAAGAAGCTCCGGAAGATTGAAAGGTGAGTATGCAGCAAAAATTGGACAATTGCCAAGCGAAACTTGGGGTAATGAAAAAAGACATGAAGATTCTAAAGAAAAGTAATAAATCGATGCTTCGAAAATTACTATCTTTCTTTAGAAAACAAAATTGTCAATTTACTCCTAGTCCCCCGGATTCGCCTTCTCAATAAAAACGGGTTTACTCTTTTCTTTTTCAAATTTTTAGACTAGTTGTTTGTTTTTAGTTTTTAGATTTTCATTTTTAATAAAATCTCTCACAATGAGGACATTGTGTTCTTTAATGTCGGGGGCATTATAAAATAAATTAAAAAAATTGAAGAATCAAAATATTCTTGATTTTGTGTTATTCATACATTTTCCATACCTATACTATACTAACATATGTTCTAAGGTTATTGTGAGTGTTAGGTATTACAAGTTTGTAGTTAGTGCAAATTTCAAATAAAAATTTTGTTTCGAGTTTGAGCGCATGTTGAGTGTGTGCGCTTTTGGCACTGCATTTAGCATTTGGCAAGGATGAGTTGTGAGTAACATTCAATAGCAACAGTCCAAGTAAGTTTCAATAAATATTTCAATGCAACATAAATTAGTATAAGTTATATAGTTTTAGTTTAATACTACCGATAAGTTTTAAGTAGAGTAATATCTAGTAGTGTTCTTACTATGAATTTTATATGCTATTCTCGAATATGTCCTATAAGTATTAAATGTGTCTAAAGTGAAAGGAAACTATAGCCATAATACTTTGAATGTGATCAATAAAGGATGAGGGTATTAAGAGAGAAAAATCAAAAGAAAGAGAGGATAACCAATGAGTTATGCAAAAGGTGATGAATGGTATGGAGCAGAAACTACAACCATTCAATGAGTGAAAGAAGAAAAAGTAGCATAGCATGAAAAATGGGTGCAAAGTACAAATTTGTACTTCAAAAACATATGCATAAAAGAAAAAAAAAGGGAGAAAGTAGTATGAAGTATAAAATGCAACCACTAAAAAAAGGAGAGAGTGGTATGGAGTATAAAATACAACCACTAAGAGTGTTTAGCATCCTAGGTTACCTAAAAATGCCTTGAGATCAAACTTTCCAAAGTGTGCTCCCTTTGTCATTTATACTTTATACTATACTTGAGAGAAGGAAATATTCGAGCTAGCGTATAACGCTTATATGAAGACGTAATTCGGTTGACACTCCATTAAGAGCAAAGGTATGCAATTGAACTATATAAATTGCACATTACTAATTTATGGGAAATTTCAAACTTTTACTTGATCTTTATGCAACGTGGGAATGTGGCACTCACTACGATAGTCTTTCACCAAAAGAGGTATGAACTTGAATTACTATTTTATACACTTCTTTTGTATTTACCTTGAGGACAAAGAAAAAGTTAAGTGTGGGGGTGTGATAAGTGTATAATTACACTTATTATCATAGTATTTTTACTTAGAAAAAGATATGGTTTAGAGTCATTTTATACTTCATGTAAAAGAATTCATGTGGTATGTAGTTGTTGTTGATGCAAGTGCGGAAACTAGGAGAATCTTGGGACTAAAATGTAAAAAGAGTGAAAAAGGTGCAAAGAAATGCGTGAAACACAAGGAATTGGCTTAGGATTGAAGCTGCCAAAGATTAGCAATGTTGAAAAGAAAAATCATGAAGAAAAAACACATGTCACGATCGTGATACACATTCGCTGTCGCTACTTGTATTCTTCGCAAGAAGAAAGTTACTAACCAATATTTACAATCATGACATATATATCGTGCTCGCGACTTGTGATGGTTTTTGGTAAACTGTTCTCAACTTTCAACCATTGGATAAGAATAATCAACCGTCATCAACCGCCATCTACTATTAGATGAAAAGACACATCTTGGAAGCAATCCAATCGCGAAAAGGTTCCTTTCCATTGAGGATGATTATGAAATCTTGCATCCAATCACATTGAAGTGATGAAACCCTTCACCAATGGATATGACTCTTCATTTGGATAGAAGCAATTCTTCGCACTTTATAAATAGAGTCCCAAACCAACCAATTTCATTGGCAATGAATGGTAGTGTGTAGATGTGCAACGTGTATGCATAGATAGAGAGTGAAAATTATATAGATTTTGCAAGTTCAAAGTGTAAGTGTGAAAAATGTATAAGTGATTCGATTCTTATTTCGATCACTAGATTTCTCAACAAATTCGAGCGATTGTTGTACAGTGTAATTACAAAGCACTTATAAATAAAAGTTTCAGTTCTTCAACATTCATTTGTTCGATATTCA
>CATIWQ010128978.1:0-11700 GCA_949673415.1 Euphorbia schlechtendalii | reverse complement strand
GTCTATCCATACGAAGAGTTGTGTCCATTGGTGAATGATTGCATCACTTCATTGTGATTGGTTGAGAAGCTTCAATCTAATCCACAATGGATAGGCACCTTTTCATGATTGGTTAATTTCTGATAGGTGTCTATTCGTTGGTAGTTGATGACGATTGATGGCAGTTGATTGTCCTTATCTGGCGGTTGGTAGTTAAGATGATTAAACCAGAAAATCGTCCAAGTCGCGACCGCAATATACAAGTCACGACCGTAAATCTTTGATTGGCATATTTCTTTTTTGAAGAAGAACAAGTCACGACCATGAATGATTGTCGTGACCGTGAATTGCATTTTTCTTCAGAATTCTCCTTGTAACTTCACCGATCTATGACAGCTTCGATCCTAAGCCAAATCTTTAAGTTCCATGCATCTTTTTGCACCTTTTTCACTCTTTTTTCATAAAATTCCACTTTAGATCTTTTTACTCCCAAGATTTACCTATTATCTGCATTTGCATAAAAAATAACTATATACCATGTGAAATCTTTTTTATGAAGTATAAAAATGACTTAAACTATAGTGTTTAGCGTATAAAATTAATATGAAAATAAGTGCAATTATACACTTAACAGGGATTGGCACAAGTGTTTCATGGGATCAACCTTAGCCACTGCCTACACCCGAAATATAGGAAGTAGTGGTATAACTTTTTTGTCAGCCATACCATTACGGCGCATATCTTCTCCGCCAGTGTGTAACGAGTCTCATACTCCAACAACTTCTTGCTTAGGTAGTATATCACATGTTACCTCTTGTAATCATTCTCTTGCACTAGCATTGCCCCTATAGAAGATTCTTCAACGCAAAGTAAAGAATAAGCAGGTGCCCTAGAATTGGAAGGCTTCAGGACAGGAGGATTAATCATGTATTGCTTGATTCTTTCAAATGCGATCTGGCATTGGTGGTTCCATACCACTGATTTTTATTTCCGTACCAACTTAAAGATCGGTTCACAAATGGTAGTCAAGCATGTTATGAACCTCTTGACGTACTGTAAAGATCCTAAGAACGACTACACCTCCTTTTTATCTTTGGCATATGCATTTCCCTGATGGCTTGACTCTTGTCCAGGTCCATTTCTATACCGCCTTTGACTCACTATATGGCCCAGTTACTTGCCTAAGGTGACCCCAAATACACACTTCTTCAGGTTTAGGCGAAGGTTATACTTCTCAATTCGATTAAGGAACCTATCGAGGATGGCCGGATGCTCTTCTTGAGTGTTTGACTTGACTAGCATGTCATTCACATACAATTCTACCTCTTTATGGATTACGTTATGTAGTAGGGTCTTTGCGGCTCTTTTATAGGTTACCCCGACGTTCTTCAACCCAAAAGGCATGACTTTGTAGTAGTAAACCCCCCACTCAATGATGAAGGCAGTTTTGTTCTTATCTTCAATAGCCATGAGGATTTGCTTATACCTTGAGAAACCATCCATTAACGAGTACATAGCGGCCCAAGAAGCATTGTCAACCAAGACATCTATATGAGGCCGAGGAAATCCACAAATAACCTAACCTTCCCATCCTTCATCGTAACCGGGACAAGGTTTGTTAACTAGGTGGGATACTCTACTACTTCTAAGAACTTGGCTTCGATCTGCTTGGCTACGTCTACCTTCACCTTCTCAGCCTATTCAGGTCATAGTCTTCGTAGCTTTTACTTCACAGGTTTAACTCGAGGATTGGTTGGAATTCTATGCTCAGCGATTTCTCTATCTACACCACGCATGTCTTCATATGACCAGGCAAACACTACCACATGTTTTCTATATACATTTGTTATCTCACATTCTTCTTCAAGATTCAGATCACTCAAAATCATCACCATTTTAAGTGATTCATTCGTACCCAAACTAATTTCATGCAAAGAGGTAGTAGTTATGCTAAAAACATTATGTGTATGATTATGAAAATGCATGTTGCCATTTGGCGAAACATCACACAAGTAAGCAAAGTTCAAATTCATTGATTAAAATGCCTCATAGGCAAAGTTGTTGACATCAAAGATATTACTAATGTTAAAAAATACATCAGAAGCATCATTCCCCTCCACATGCGGAGGATCTTCTTTCATTACAAAGGTTGGCTCCTCAAAGATGGGCTCAGCAAGAATGGTTTTCTTCTCCTTGGTAGAGGCTTTGGTGATGACCTTCATGGTTACAGCTATTTGTTCATTGGTGCCTCCTTCCTTCTTCTTCATCAAGATAGCTAGGGCTTTGGTGATAGCCACGATCACCTCTTACACCTCATCCTCCATAGGTTCAGATTCAAGTTCATCTTCAACGAACATCTCCGCCTTCCCCTTGTCCTTGGAAGTAGCAATAACAACTTCAGGAGTCACAACTTGGACCTCCTCTTCTATAACAACCCCTTCTAGGTACTCAAATTCCTCTGAGACATCTACAGACTCGACACAGAGCCAACATACACTCCTTCAAGAAATCAAACACGTCATCGAAGATCTCAAATCCTGGCACTTCCTCTTCTCTTACCAAAACTGGCTCATTATCCCCCATGTATTGCTTAACCCTTCAATGGCACACATGCTGACCATATTGTAGAAGGATGGTCGCTGATGCTTGTAAATTTATGCCTTGGGGAGAAACCCAATCCAGCTAGAGGAATTAATAAGAGAGGGTCAATGGCTTCCACCACTTCTTGATGATACTTGCTGAGTCCTTTCCTAGGAATAAACCCTTGCTTCTTCATTATCCTTTTCAAACCTCAAGAAATAGTGGTACCCTATGGGGATCTTCTTCTTCTTAATCTATTCTTCCTGGCCAATCATGACCACCCTCAACCATTCTAGACCATGCATTGCAAAAGCAACAGCCGCCATCACCCACTCTTTATCTACCTCTATAGTCACTAGTTTGCCTTGATGAACCAATTTTATCTTTTAGTGGAGCATGGAGGGGATAGTGCTGAGGGCAAGGATCCACTACCTGGCTAATAGCAAGGAATAAGAAACCGGTATGTCTAGTACCATGAACCTCACCTCGGATTTCACCCCATTCACTATTACAGTAGTAGTGAATGTTCCTACCATCACATGCTTGGAGTCATCATAGGCTCAGATGACTTTGTCTGACCTTTCCAACATACTTTTATCTAAGCCTAAGTGAGGTAGTACCTTGAGCGAGCACAAATTGAGAGCTGACCCATCATCCACCAAGGAATGGATCTATTGAAGATATTGACCCTAATGAAGAGGGCCTTATTGTGATTCCGCTATTTAGGTGGCAGGTCAGACCAGTCAAACATGATAGCCGAGCTTTTCTTCAGAGGTATCCCCTCCCCTATTGCTAAGCACATTTTGATCATCAAAGTTGACGGTATCGCTTCCAATTCCATCAAATTTTTCACTAGTCCTCGATGGTGTGTCTCAGAAAAGCGTAACAACTACCATATACTATACTTTGACTGAGTCCTCTTGAGTTGGTTAACTAAGGGGTTGACTTCCAACTCATCTTCATTGACCACAGAGGGAAGGGGTGGCTCAGTATGATCTCTTACTATTTCTTCGATCGAAGAGTTCCCAAGTTGAATAGGATTGTTATTGAAAACCCAGCCACTGTGGGTTACCCTCAATACTCCATTCTCAATTACCGTGGTTTCAGCAAGCATTTTGCCAATGGTACTATGGCTCCTCTCTCCTCCTCTTCACATTCTTCAACTGGTAGGAATCCAAATTAATTGGCCCCTTGCGATACAAGATCTCCTCACCCTCTACCAAACGAGCACCATCCTTATCTCCCCCATTTCAAGATTTCAGAGTATACCCATATAGATCGATGGGCTTTGCCTTCACCTTTCTCACCACTAGCTCCTCTTACTTCTCACTTGCTCTATCTACAATGTACACAGACTCAAACATATCATAATCATCTATCACGTTCTTGATAGATCTCGGGACCGATCCTACAAAATTTACTCTAGGTGCAGACTATGCAAGCATGTTCAGGACTTGATTTTAGGGGATCCCAGTCCCCACTACAAATATGCTGTGATCATATTCTCGGAAATGCAACTCAATTTTGATGTCTATTGTGATGATGTCAATGAAGCCTATGTACTCATTTACAGATAGGTGATCATGAATATCCGCCTGCGCCCCGTCGATTAACATCTTCATAAGTCACTCCGTGGTGGGCTTGTGCCTGATCACTACCTAGAGGGACATCCATCTTTGCGCATATACCTTCAATGGTTAGTGCTCATCTTTTCTGCAGGCTGCCAAGTCCCTTATTCCTAATTTGGGCCTCTCTATGAACATGAAACTCTACCGAAATGCCCGAGAAATGTTTCTCCAACTTCTCCTCATGATGGGTGATTGGTTCATATACTATTCGCCTGCTGATCTTGTTAAAGAGCAAGGGAAAAGAGTGGCCAGCATTTCCTTCGATAAGCTTTGGACTCGTATGAATGCCTCGAATTTGACAATATGAAAAGATGGGCCATCACTACCATCATATGAGGGCATTCCCCTGAGGCTAAATCCAAGGCAACTATATTGCATATGCCCTCCAACTTCCGACGAGCTAGCTTCTTCCTCCATCGTTGAATATGGGGCTCTCTAATCATCAATAGCCATGATGTGCTTCCCTTAGCTTGCCTGTGCCACCATTCTCAATACTTGCTCATCTGGTAGGCCCAAGTCTGCTATATAAACTAGTTCCCCAGTCTCATTCACCAACCGATCCAATTTCCTTCCTTCATCCATCAACATTTCAGGACTGATTATCCTTAGCCTGAACAACCGCTTATTGTAGAATTGGCGGGTTCCCCATTATCCTTCCTATCATCGTGGGCTCATCCATTCTCATCTTCAACACTACCTCAATTGACATCCATCTTCGGATGTATTTATAGAAACTCTCCCTTTCATTCTGGGTGTAAGCTATTATCTTTCGCATTCTTACTTTCGGATACTCCAAGAACAAGAATTGATCCTTGAAGGCACTAGAAATACTCTCCTAATCATCCTTTACTGCCTTAGGTGGGAAGGCGTACCACTCCACAGCTATCCTTGATAAATAACAGGGGAATAACTCAGCCATCATCTCATCAGAAAAACCTTTCGCTCGTAACAAAGCCTCAAATTTGAGAAGATGGAAAGATAGTGAGTCTTTCTCATCAAACACGAGCATCTCGCATAGATTGAAATCTGGGTCCTTGTGTTGAAAGGACCCCCTAAAACCCAAAGAACTGGCTCCCTCCTCTAGAGTAGCCATAACACACCTCTCATCCATTCCAGCCTCTATCACCATCAAGAATTCCCCATTCGCCTCTCAAACGCATCTCAATACCTGGTTCTCTCCTAGCCTAGATTTTAACATCCTCATCGCTCCATCAAACTGCAAGATCGGGTTCGTTTTTTTGCTCAGCTTCAATTTTGGCTTTACCACTACCTCATCCTTAACTAGCTTCTAGATGGCTTTCAAAAGGTCTTTGCAATTATTCATGGGGTGAACTACCCCTACATGGTTATTGTAGAAATTATGCTTGTCTTCTCGACTGGGTGGCAACCAAGTCTTTAGGCTATCCAACTTTTTCAACTCCCGTATTTTGGTAAAGAGGAAGCTCATGTTAGCTTCATTCAAAGAAATCCCATGGTATTCCTCCTTCGAAAACCTTACCATCACGATCTGCTCAGATTGGACTACCTACGCTATAGCTTGCTTACCCTTAGATTGCGAAGGGTTGGTGGATGATGATCCTGAGTCATTCTTCCTAAACCACGTCTTATAGGTGGGCTGTCCTGCAGGCATCTCCAAGGATTCGATCCACTCCATCTGCTCTGCTTTCTCGAATACCTCATTATAAGAGGAGAAGGTATTCATCCCCAATCTCTTTCGATATCTAGCCAACGGCTTTGCAATCATCTCTGATAAATTGAGATGATTGATAATTGTATAATTACACTTAATATCATATTAATTTAACACATTAAACACTATGAATTAAGTCATTTTTGTACTTCATATAAAAGATTTCACGTGGTATGTAGTTCTTTTTTATGCAAATGCAGATACTAGGTAAATCTTGGGAGTAAAATGATCTACAGTGCAATTCTATGAAAAAATAGTGAAAGAGGTGCAAAAAGATGCTTGGAACTTAAAGATTTGGCTTAGGATCGAAGCTATCAAAGATCGGTGAAGTTGCAAGGAGAATTCTGAAGAAAAATGCAATTCACGGTCGTGAGAATCATTCACGGTCATGACTTGTTCTTCTTCAGAACAGAAGTCTGCCAATCAAAGAATCACGGTCGTGACATATATATCGCGATCGCGACTTGGATGGTTTTCTGGTTTTATCTTCTTAACTACCAACCGCCAGATAAGCATGCTCAATTGCCATCAACTACCAATGAAAAGACACTTATCAAAAGTTAACCAATCATGAAAGGGTGCCTATTTATTGTGGATTAAATCAAAGCTTCTCAACCAATCACAATGAGGAGATATAATCATTCACCAAAGGATACGACTCTTCGTTTGGATAGACGCAACTCTTCAAACTCTATAAATAGGGCTCCAAACCTCACTAATTTCATGTAGAAGGAAGGAGTGAAAGATAGTTCATAGTGTATAGATAGAGAATAAATATCTAGTTTCACTACGTTCATAAGTGCTAGCGAGAAAATGTTTAAGTGATTCGAATCCTTGTTTCAATCACTAGATTTCTCTATATTCTCGAGCGATTGTTGTATAAGTGTACTTGAAAATCACTTATCAATAAAAGTTTTTGTTCTTCTATATTTGTTTGTTCGATATTCGCAAAGAATAGCATCCTAGAGAAGGTTCTGTACGGGGCCGAGACCGAATTCAAAGCAGAAGCAGGAATTGTGGGAATTGACGACTCCCATTAAAGAGTGATCCTAGCGAAGGTTTGTCCGAATTCAAAGAATAGCATCCTAGCGAAGGTTTGATCAAATTTAGCTTTCACTTGCATACCTTACAACTTTTCTTTGCTTTCTACTTATACTTTCTATTTCGAAGTTTATGATACGTCTATGTGTCATAATGCGTATTGGTGTTAAGTCTTTTATGTTAATCAAGTTATATGCGTTAGAGTTAATTTTAAGAGTAATTTCAGGGTTAACAATATCGTGTATAATCACTGGATTTGTGATATAACACTGTTTAGTGAGCCAACATTTTTGGAATGGTAACTTGCTAAATGTGGCTATGTGAGAGCGACCCGTACTAAGCATAGTATTG
The DNA here is from genome assembly GCA_949673415.1 of Euphorbia schlechtendalii. Classification (NCBI taxonomy): domain Eukaryota; kingdom Viridiplantae; phylum Streptophyta; class Magnoliopsida; order Malpighiales; family Euphorbiaceae; genus Euphorbia; species Euphorbia schlechtendalii. Next base: position 4,431 of record CATIWQ010128978.1, on the reverse strand, counting down.
AGGTTGTCCAGGTTTATATAATTATCTTAATTCATTTGCGCTAGGTTTAGAAAAGTCATTTCATGTGTTGCTCTGCGGTAAATAATTGAATATCTAGGTATTTAGAACCGAGTCTGTTAGATCAGTTTAGCGAATCGTAACATCTTTGTTGAACTTGCATGCTTTCTCTGCTATCCTTATTTCATAGGGAAAATCTATATATTTAGGCTTTTAAATCATTCATAACTATATTTACTCATTTTTCATTCTAACCCTTCTTTCCTAACCTTTACTTTATTATATTTTATTTTCTTTATTTTATCTTCCTTTTCGATATTTAGAACTAGTCCTTCCCTATGGGTTCGATATCTTTTAAAACTACATCGCAACTGTATACTTGCAGTTATCATCATTTTTCTATTTGATAATAGGTACTGACAACACCTATAATTTTTGTGAGCAAGTTTTTGGCACCATTTATATATAGCCGAATCTTATGAATAAACTATTAAACTTATCGGTAGAAAAGTGGTGAACAAGCTTTTGGCGCTGTGGCAGGGGAAGGCAACTGCGTTTTTGAGATAGAAATTTCAGGGGCATATAATTGTGTTTTAGAGATTTAATTTTGAAAAATTATATTTTATATGTTATTTAGATTTATTTTCTTTTATATTATTATTTATATTATTTTGATATTAACATATTTTTCTTGCTTAGTCATTGAGTTTTCTTTCTAGCATGTGCATGCCAAGTACGCGTAGTTCAGGAGAAAGTTTGGCATCTTTCGAATCAGAGATAGAACGATTTGGTAGGGCAAGAAAACAAAAATATAAGAGACAAGAGAGAAGAATGGCTGTCGGTCAAGTTGAAAACCCAAATCCAAACCCAAATGAAGATCCACCCCAACCAAGGCCTGTGGATTATGTTATTCCGACCATCAATGGTAACAATCAAGGAATTGCTAGACCACTGATTGATGTGAATCAATTTGAACTAAAACCAACATTAGTCAAATGATTAGTAACAATGTACAATATTATGGTCTACCCAATGAAAATTGAAATTCTCACATTGCAAACTTTTTAAAAGTCTGTGATACATTCAAAATGCACAATGTTCCTGATGAAGCAGTTAAACTTCGCTTATTTCCATTTACACTCCATTATAAAGTGAAAATTTGGTTTAATTCATTACCCCCAAATTCAATCACTACCTGGAACCAATTAGCCCAAGCCTTTCTGACTAAATATTTCCCTTTAGCAAAAACCACAAGACTCGTTAAAGAAATCACTTCTTTTACCTAGAAAGATAGTGAATCCTTATACGAAGCTTGGGAACATTATAAGGAACTTCAACGAGTTTGTCCTTATCATGGTTTACCTCAGAATGTTATTCTGCAAACTTTCTACAATGGTAAAAATCATGCAATGAGAGGAACAATTGATGCAATGGCTGCGGGATCTCTTATGAAGAAAACTAGTTAAGAAGCTTTTGAACTTTTGGAAGATATGGCAAGCAACAATAGTATGTGGCCAGTGGAAAGAGCACAAGTAAGTATAAATCCTACTCATTCACTTACTGAATCTACATTGTCTAGTTCAGTTAAAATGGTCATTGAATTAGATTCAATTTCTGTTATGCAAGCATAAATATCTGCTTTATCTAATAAGATAGATAACATGCATATAAGTAAAAATAACCCTTTGACATGTGAAAATTGTGGTCAAATCCGGTATACAGCTTTTGAATGTAACTTTAACCCATGTGTAGGGGAGCAATTAAGTTATGTTCAAAGTCAAGGGAATTCTTATGGAAATAATGGGAATAACTACAAAAATTCTAATTGGAAATATAGTGATAATCAACAAAAGAATTACCAGAGTACTAATAGAATAGGGCAGTTAACAAGTAAGATAGACAAGTTTCTAGAGGGAGTTTGTAATAAGAAATCATAGTTAGAATAATGTTACAAAACGTTAGAGAATAAGATGAATCAAATGTTTAAAAATCAATCATTTTCAATTCATAATTTGGAGATACAAGTTGGTCAATTAGCGAGTGCTATTCCATCTAGAGGAAAAGGCCATTTACCTAGTAACACAGAGGGAAATCCTAAGGAAAATGTGCATGCTACAGCCCTTCGTAGTGGTAAATTACTAGATGAACCAAATCCTTCAGGTATGCTTGCTAATGATGTTGTTGAAGTACCGGATGAATATCTGAGTAAATCTGATAACAGTGCAGGAGCGGATGAACAACCTAAATCCGGAAAGGTTACTCCCCCTCAACCACAATTTTCACAAAGAATGAAGAAGAAGAATGAGAATAAACAATTCATCAATTTCATGAACAAACTTAAAGGTCTGGAAATCAATCTTTCATTTATTGAAGCCATTACTCAGATTCCTAACTACGGTAAGTTTATCAAAGAACTTTTATCTTGAAAATGTAGTTTAAAAGGAATATCAAAAGTATCTTTACTTGAAGATTGTAGTAAAATAATAACTGCTACAATGCCCACTAAACTAAAAGATCTAGGAAGTTTCACAATTCCGTGTAAGCTTGGAAACATTTCTTTTCTAAAATGTTTATGTGATCTTGGGGCTAGTATAAATCTTATGCCTTGTAAGTTAAAAGCACAAATATGGTTTTGCAGTTGGCTGACCAGTCTATTAAACATCCTTATGGCATAATAGAAGATGTGCTAGTTAAAGTGGATAAATTTGTTTTCCCAACTGACTTTGTTGTGCTAGATTTTGCATATGATGAAAAGTATCCTATAATTTTAGGAAGACCTTTTATGCATACTGGAAAAGCATTGATAGATGTTTCGAAAGGTAAAATTAAATTAAGGATAGGGGACAATACTGTTGAATTTAATATGGGTAAAGCTGATAAATATCCTATGGATGAAGATATTTGCATGAAACTTGACTTAATTGATGCTTGCATCCAAGCAGTTGTTAAGCTAGATTTCATTCATGAATATGAAGTCAAGGGGTTGAAAAACTTCATTGATCCATAAATCTCTTATATTTTCATAATATATATAGTATATTATAGTAGTTTATTTCTATTTTTAAAGTATTTTGAATTAGTGTAGTTTTTCAAATAAAATAAAATTAAAGAAACTGATAAGTTTAATAATTAATGGTTCCAAGAACTTGTTTGTGAGACTTGGCTACACACGTTCCGTAAGGCTTATCCTCAAATAATTGTTCCAAAAACTTGTTCACAAAAAATGTAGGTGTTGTCAATACCTCTTATCAAATAGAAAAATGATGATAACTGCAAGTATACAGTTGCAATGTAGTTTTAAAAAATATCGAACCCACAGGGAAGGAACTAGGTCTAAAGATAAATACGGGAAAGTTAAAATAAGAAAATAAAAATTGAATTGAGATTTTTGATAGGAAGATTAGAATGAAAAGTTGAGTAAATATAGATGTGATAGATGAGAGACTCTAAATAAATAGATTTTCACTACGAACAAGTATAGCAGAGAAAACATGCAAGAACAACAAAGATGTTACGATGCACTAGACTAATCTAACAGACTCGGTTCAAAACACTCAGATGTTCAATGATTCACCGTAGAGCAACACATGAAATGACTTTTATAAACCTAGCACAAACGAATTAAGATAATTATGAAAACCTAGACAACATCTATACTATGCTTAATACTGGTCGCTCTCACATAGTGTTCGCCACTTTTCTACTGATAAGTTTAATCAATAATGGTTCCAAAATCTCGTGAACTATTTGCTAATAACTGTGCAAAAAACTTGTTCACAAATAAATGTAGGTGTTGTCAATACCTCTTATCACATAGAAAAATGATGATAACTGCAAGTATACAGTTGCGATGTAGTTTTAAAAGATATCGAACCGATAAGGAAGGAACCAGGTCCAAAGATATGGAAGGGAAAGATAAAAATAAGGGAATAAAATTAGAATTGATATTTTTGGGTAGGAAGATTAGAATGAAAAGTTGAGTAGATATAGATGTGATAGATTAGAAACTCTAAGTAAATAGATTTTCACTACGAACAAGTATAGCAGAGAAAACATGTAAGATCAACGAAGATGTTACAACACACTAGACTAATCTAACAAACCGGTTCAACATACTCAGATGTTCAATATTCACTGCAGAGTAACACATTAAATAACTTTTCTGAACCTAGCGCAAACGAGATAAGACTATTATATAAACCTGGATAACATCAATACTATGCTTAGTATGGGTCGCGCTCACATAACCACATTTATCAAGTTACCATTCCAATTATGTTGGCTCACTAAACAGCATTATATCACAGATCCAGTGATTATACACGTTATTGTTAACCCTGAAACTACTCTTAAAATTAACGCCAACGCATATAACTTGATTAACATAAAAGACTTAGCACGAAATACGCATTGTGACACATAGACATATCATAA
>CATIWQ010128969.1:0-11115 GCA_949673415.1 Euphorbia schlechtendalii | reverse complement strand
TTAGTAGCACAACATTATTGGCAAGGATGAGTGGTGAGTAACATTCGAGAGCAACATTCCAAGTAAGTTTCGATTTATATTTCGATGCAACATGAATTAGTATAAGTTATATAGTTTTAGTTTAATGCTTCCGATAAGTTTAAGTGGAGTAATGTCTAATGGTATTTTACTATGAAATCTATGTGCAAATCTCGAATAAGCCTTATAAGTATTGAGTGTGTTTAAAGTGTAGGGAAACTATAGCCATAATACTTTGAAATTGATCAATAAAGGATGAGGGTATTAATGAAAAATCAAAAGAAAGAGAAAATAACCAATGAGTTATGCAAAAGGTGAGGAATGGTACGGAGCAGAAACTACAACCATTCATTAAGTGAAAAAAAAGAAAAGAAAGCATAGCATGAAAAATGGGTGCAAAGTACAAAGTACTTCAAAAACATATGCTTAAATTAAAAAAAATGAGAGAGTGGTATGGAGCATAAAATGCAACTACTGAAAAAAGGGGAGAGTGGTATGGAACATAAAATTCAACCATTGAGAGTGTTTTAGCATACTAGGTTATCTAAAAATTCCTTGAGAAAAATTAATCAAAGTGTGCTTTTTATGTCCTTTATACTTTATACTATGCTTAAGAGAAGGTAATATTCGAGTATGCATATAGTGCTTATATGAGGATGCAATTTGGTTGACTCTCCATTAAGAACAAAGGTATGCAACTGAGTTATATAAATTGCACATTACTAATTTGTGGGAAATTTCGAACTTCTTCTTGAAATCTTTTGCAACGTGGAATGTGATACTCATTGCAATAGTCTTTCACCAAATAAGGTACGAACTTGTTTACCAAATTTATACACTTCTGCAAAATATACCTTGAGGATAAGGCAAAAGTTAAGTATAGGGGTATGATAAGTATATAATTACACTTATTATTATATAAATTTTATACAATAGACACTGTAGTTTTAGTCATTTTTATACTTCATATAAAAGATTTCACGTGGTATATAGTTGTTTTTGATGCAAATGCAGATACTAGGTAAATCTTGGGAGTAAAATGAATAAAAGTGGAATTCTATGAAAAACGAGTAAAAAAGGTGCAAAAAGATGCGCGGAACTTGAAGATTTGTCTTAGGATCCAAGCTATCAAAGATCGGTGAAGTTACAAGAAGAATTCTAAGTAAAACTCAATTCACGGTCGCGACAATCACTCACGGTCGCGACTTGTTTACTTCAGAAACAGAAGATTGCCAATCAAATATTCAGGATCATGGCATGTATATCGTGGTCGCAACATGGATGGTTTTCTGGTATTATCTTTTTAACTAACAACCACCAAATAAGCATGATCAACCACCATCAACTACCAATGAACAGACACCTATCAAGAGTCAACCAATCATGAAAAGGTGTTTATCCATTATGGATTATATCAAAGCTTCTCAACCAATCACAATGAAGAGAAGCAATCTTTCACCAATGGACACAACCCTTCGTTTGAATAGATGTAAACCTTTGAACTCTATAAATAGGGCTCCAAACTTCACAAATTTTGTGGCACATGGTGTAGAGAAACAGAGGACAAACATTAGAGTGCAATTAGAGAGAGATATAGTGTGTATAAATAGAGAGTTCACTACATTCTTAAGTGTTAGCGAGAAAATGTTTATGTGATTCAAATACTTGTTTCAATCACTAGATTTCTCCATATTCTCAAGCGATTGTTGTATAAGTGTACTCGCAAATCACTTATCAATTAAAGTTTTCATTGTTCAATATTTGTTTGTTCCATATTCACAAAGAATAGCATCTTAGCGAAGGTTTTGTATGGGCCGAGACCGAATTCAAAGTAGAAGCAGGAATTGCGGGAATTGATGACTCCCATTAAAGAGTGGATATGGTTTGATTAACTTTAGCTTTCACTTGCATACCTTATAACTTTGCTTTGCTTTCTACTTATACTTTCTATTTCGAAGTTTATGATATGTCTATGTGTCATAATGCGTATTTCATGCCAAGTCTTTTATGTTAATCAAGTTATATGCATTGGCATTAATTTTAAGAGTAGTTTCGGGGTTAACAATATCATGTATAATCACTAGATCTGTGATATAACGCTGTTTAGTGAGCCAACATTTTTGGAATGGTCACTTGCTAAATATTGCTATGTGAGAGCGACCCGTACTAAGCATAGTATTGACGTTACCCAGGTTTATATAATAGTCTTATCTCGTTTGCGCTAGGTTTAGAAAATTTATTTCATGTGTGGCTCTGTAGCAAATCATTGAACATCTAAGTGTGTTGAACCGGGTTTGTTAGATTAGTCTAGTGCTTCATAACATCTTTGTTAAACTTTCATGTTTTCTCTTCTATACTTGTTTGTAGTGAAAATCTATGTATTTAGAGTCTCTCATCTATCACATCTATATTTACTCTACTTTTCATTCTAATCATCCTTTTTAAATATCTAAAAAACAATTTTTATTTTTTTTATTTTCTTCTACTTTATCTTTCCTTATTCATCTTCAGAGCCATTCCTTCCCTATGGGTTCGATATGTTTTAAAACTACATCGCAACTTTATACTTGCAGTTATCATCATTTTTCTTTGTGATAAGGGGTATTGACAACACCTACATTTTTCGTGAAAAAGTTTTTGGCATTATTATTAAGGATAAGTCTTATTGGATGACTATAGCCAAGTTTCACGAATAGGTTTTCGGAACCATTAAGGCATTAAACTTATCAGTGGAAAAGTGGCAATCAAAGTCTTTGCTTGAAATCCTATTTGATCGTCTAGAGCAATCGGGTTACATATTGGTCTGGAACACTAAGCCAAAATGTTCCTAGATGGGAAGCCAAGTTTAGGTTAATCTCTAATGGCTATGTACTTTGGGATCCTATGAGGTCACACACTTTGGGTTTTTATCGGACCATGTAAAGAACCTATGGACTAGGTTTGTACAGAAAATACAAGTTGTGATATCAGTGAAAAGAATTATTAATTAGTTTAACCAAATTAATAATTAAAAGGAATAATGAAAAGATAGGAAAAATAGTCAGAGCGAGAAAGGGAATTTTCCCGTTGCAAGTGAGCCTCGAAAAGAACATGGGATGTTCAAGTTGGGGACTACGCGGCTACCAGCTAGCGAGTTGGAATCACGTAAGTGTTGCCCATGGTAGCGCTTGCGCGGGCTAGCAATCGCAAGCCAGTAAAGCACGGGCCTTAAGCATGGGCATGCAGATGATGAGGGAAGCCCATGGAACTCGTGGGTCCGGCCTGCGAGTTTCCCTACCTGGGGGGCTGACCCGCCTACATGGGATAGATATTATCCTATCACATCCAAAGTTGGAGGGGGAGTCTAACACTCCTCCATTTTTCCTATAAATAGGCTTCAAAGCCTCTAATTTTTCACACACCAAAAAGCTTTGAGCTTTTCTCTCTGATATTTACTCTCCTCTTTTTTTGTTTTACTAGATCCTCCACAAGTTTCTCTAAATAAATTAAAGAGTTCTTTTAGAAGGCTCTAAGTTTAAGTGAGCTTTTGGTTTTGGTTTTTGGGTTGATTTATGAGTGGTCTAGTAACTACTATGAATCGACGGGTTCTACCTCTCCGAGGTTTTGATCTATGAAGATCCGTGTTGATCAAGTCATAGAGGCTCTCCTAGTTTAGAAGCTTGTGCCGTTGGAATTGCTCAAAGGGAACGTCGCTACCAAATGAGAGATCAAGCACACAACAACTGGTAACACTTAAATCTTTAGATGCTAGGTTTCTTTTATATGTTTTATAAACCTAAAAGCATTTATGGAATGTTTTAACTTAGATTATATTAATCATGGCATGCTTAGGAGATCCTTAAGTTAATTTTAAGTTTTTGATTTTCCGCCTTGCAACCTATGCATGTTCAATTACTATCTTGATTAACCAACAGTTTTGAATAATTATTCTTATATTTTTGCTATCACTAAGAATATTATTTCTATTGCACACTTAGCAACAGATGGATTTGAAATTTTATTTTTGAATATTAATTGTCAAATTAGTAATTTTCTTTATGCTTGTGGAATATGTGTTGATGGCATTTATGTCCTACATACTAAAAATGAAATTCTAAATATGAACATAAGAATTCGAGATCAGATAATGAGAAATCCTCATACTTATGGAATTATCATCTAGGCCATATAAATGAGACTTGCTTAACAAATGTGGTGACTTGGGCCCAATGGAATGGGAATCCTATGGAGAGTGCGAAACTTGTTGAAAGGGAAAGATGACTTAGAAACCTTTCAAAAGAAAGGGTCAGCATTACACTAGTACTTTGGAAATAATACATTCCAATGTATGTGGTCCAATGAGTGTTAAGACACATGAGGGTTTTGTCTACTTCGTAACTTTTATCGATGATTACTCACGATATGATTATTTATGCCTAATGAGGCACAAGTCTAAAAGTTTTGAAAAATTCAAAGAGTTTAGAATCGAAGTAGAGAAACAGCTTAGAAAAAGTATCAAGATCCTTTGATCTGATCAAGGTGATGAATACTTAAGCCAAGAGTTTTAGGATTATCTAAGGAATAATGGTATTCTGTCCTAATGGACACATCCTTATACATCCTACCATAATGGAGTGTCAAAAAGGAGAAATTGAACCCTACTCGATATGTTTCGGTCCATGATAAGCCAAGCAAAACTCAGCATATCCTTTTAGGGTTATGCACTTGAGAGCGCAATTTATATTCTAAACAGAGTGCCCTCTAAACCAATTGATCAAACACCATACGAATTATGGTATAGTAAGAAACAAGCTCTTTCTCACATGAGTGTTTGGGAATGTCTTGTTTATGCAAAGAGGACAAGTTCATATAAACTGGGTGCTTAAGTCTGACATGTGTCTATTTTTAAGTTACCCTAACAAGACTATCTGTTATACCTTTTATGATCCCAAGGAACAAAAGGTACTTGTTTCTAGAAATGCTCAATTCCACGAGAAGGAACATATACTTGCAAAAGCTAGTGAGAGCTGCTGGTTAATCAAAACAGTAATTAAACATGCAACATCACAAGGCAGAATTTCATAACTTAAAATTAACCCAAAAGATCTCCTAAGCATGCCATGATTGATATAATCTAAGTTGAAATGTTCTATAAATGCTGATAGGTTTATAAAACTAATAAAAAAACCTAGCATCTAAATTAAGAACATTACCAATTTATGTGTGCTTCCCTCTTCTTTGGATGCAGCCTTGTGCTAAAGAAAGAAAAAAATGGTATTCTCAGAAGAAACTAAGGAGCAGGGTCAGGCCAAGAGGTCTAAAGAAGAGGACACTCAAATTCCTAGTGTTGCCGCTAAAGTTCAAGAAATATGTGCCAAAGCAGAGGGCACTCAATGCAAGTGTTCTACCACCAATAGCCCCTGCAAAAGAATGTGCAGGTGGTGAGCAGCGAGGAGGATGTTGGAGATAACTTTTCCCTCCATCAAGAAGAGTTTGATCTTCCTGACCCCAACATCCCCATACCCTCTTTCACTCAAACTGAGGAACCCTTTACTCAGTTTGTGCAACATCAAGCTGGCCCATCCTTGGGCCTAACAGCTAACCAAGAGGTTGATATAAATCCTACCCCCATTTCTTTTGCAAATCCTCAATCTTCTTCTCCTGTAAATTCTTCTATTCCCCCAATTTCTACTCCTGTAGATACGGAAAAACAAACTGTAAATTCTCCTCCTTCAAACATTGTAAATTCCCCTATTCATATTCCTTCCTCTCTTGTCAATAACCAAAACTCTCTTATTCTTATTTCTTCTCATACTATTCACCAAAAGGTGTCTTTTCATTTGACAGTTGATGGCGGTTGATCATTCTTATCTGGCAATTGGAAGTTGAGAAGAGTTATCTAAAACCATCACAAGTCATGAGTGTAACATACATGTTGCGATCATGAATATTGGTTGGTAACTTTCTACTTGTGAACAATGACAAGTTTTGATAATGATAGGTAGTCACGGATGTGATTTGTCCAATCGTGAATAGAAATCACGATCGTGGCATGTGCTTTTCTTCATGATTCTTCTTTGCAACTTTACTGATCTTTGATATCTTCGATCCTAAGCCAATTCCTTGCATTCCATGCATCTTTTTGCACCTTTTTCAGTCTTTTTGCATAGAATTTCATCTTTGATCATTTCACTTCCAAGATTCACCTAGTTTCTACACTTGCATAAAAAAACAACTACATACCATGTGAAATCTTTTATATGAAGTATAAAATAACTCTAAACCATATCGTTTTATGATTGAAAATATCAAGATAATAAGTTTAATTATACACTTATCACATACCAAAAGCCATGATTCCTTCTCTCTAAACTCTTCTCCAGTAAATATTACTTCAATCCCTTCTTCTCCTGTATAAACCTAAACGTAAACTCTTTCTTCTGCAGCCATTGTACCTTCCATTCTCCTCAAGAAAACCATTCCTCCTACTCCTTCAACTGTAAATTTATTTGAACCTACCCCTTCTTCAAGCCCAACTTATACCCCTCGAATCCCTTTAATTAGGGAAGTTCCTAACGTTGAGTACTCCGCTCAACAAGGAAAAGCAAGTGGTCAAGATACTAAGGTAAATTTTATAGCCCGTGAAGTACCTGAACCTAGTAGAGAGCCAGTCCATGAGGACTTGGATGACTCATCTATCTTGGTAGAGATTAGAGAGTTAGCAAGGAAGAAATTCCTAGTGCTCCAAACCAATGCCGAGTTAGATGGAGTAGTAATTTGCTACGTGCTCAAGAATTGACAGGCTTGTCCTCCAAACCCAAGGAAAAATTTCTTGAGTTATACAAGTTTTACCAAATGAATCTATCTACTTCAAGGAGTTTGAAAAGATTCAAGGCAGCTTGTTTGTTATTAAAAATCATTTGGCAAAAGAGAGTGCCAAGATCTTGGTGGACAAGATGGCTCTAATCTTAACTGTTTTGACAGATTCTGCAGCCTAGCTTGGGGCAGCAATCTCTGCTATCTCCACATCTACTCCATTAGCTAACACTATTGTAGGTAAGATAAAGGGTAGTGTGGATGCTACTTCTGAGTAGCTGAGTCTCTTGAGTACCAACATGGAAACTCAAGTGACCTAGAACCACAAACTTTATAAAGTGCATGCCAAAATAAAGAAGCTCACTGATCACAAAATTGAGAATATCCTTAAAGAGGTAGAAACTACAAAGGACATTGGCCATAGCATCGCCAAGCTGTTGGAGGCCCAGTCTAAGTTCTTGCTGAATCATGATAATAAGCAAGACCAAATGGTGAAGCTGCTGAAGGATATCTCCGCTAAAATGGACAAGGCACCTATGGTCAACCTTGACTCTCTCCACACAAAAATAGACTCTATCCAACAAGAAGTCAATGAGAACACAGACACTAAGATCTCCTCCTCATAGAAATTTGTTATCATTGCAATGGGGAAGATCTTTCCAGAAATGCCGACTCCAAGCTTGCCTCCTACTGAATCGTGTTACCTTGAAGCTGGTTTGACCATTCATACCAAGCTGAATGTTATCAAGTTGAAGGTAGAGGACTTGTAGAAGAATGCTGGAACTCTGGTCAGGATGAGTTAATTGGACGCTAAGGATATTTATTACACAGCTCAGTGTATATCATCCCTTGGCCCCAAGATCTTTGATATGGAGGCGCAATTGAAGATTGCATTGTCTGCAGTAGATTTCAAAACTCTGCTTCAGTGTTTTCAAAATTATGCATGACAAGGATTTGATTAGATCACTCACCTCTCTAGATATCACCATCTTCTCCTCAATGAGCTTAATGATCAGGAGTTTCTTTTCTCTAAGGGCAAAGAGCAGCTGGAGAAAGAGATTTCACCTCAAATCATGACTAGCAAGAGAACTTCCAAGCTGCCCTCGATGCCTTTAACCTCTACATTGAACAAATTTGTGCAAGGTCAGATAGTAAAGGGGGAGAAGGTAGCTGAAGATGCTCTCCGAATGACGAATCTTAACAAGGGAACTCTTCCAAGGTGACTTCATCATCATCAACCTCCTTAGCAGCAAAATCCAAAGTCAAATAAAGATAAGACTATTGGTTCTTCCTCCTCAACACATAGAAAGTAGAAAGCCATGTACCTTGTAGTTAGACTTGTAATAGAACTTAGAATTTTTATCTTAGTTTAGGACATAAGTAATGTACTAACTAAGTCAATTTTTTTATCAATAAAAATTACAAGTTTATACCTCAAGTTAAGATCTTCTTAACTTTAATTTATTATGTTGTATGTATGTTTCTGCTGTGTGTTGGATATATGATGTAGGAACTTATATAAGAGACCACTTCCAAAGTTAAGCTGAAGTAAGACAAAGTCTCAAAATGAAGAAAAATTCTCTAAGTATGGGGGAGTTTAGCTGCTTGTAGAAGACTCACTCAATATGAGGGAGTTTCAAGTTGATTAAGGAAAGTCACTCAGCACAAGGGAGTCTTACGTCACTTTCCAGGTATTTCTAATATCTCTAAACTATCTTATTCAATTAATCTCTTCTACTAACTAGTTTGCTATTTATCCAAAATGGGGGAGATTTTAGAACCCAAGTTAATATTACTTCACAGTACTTAAATGTTTTGGAAATAGCAAACTGACTAGGATAGTGAAATTAATTAGGTACTAAGTATACTCTTAATTAATGAAGCTGAATTTAATTTGTTTAAGGAAAAACAACTCATTTTGCTGAGCAATTAGTTAAGTTATGGCTTAGAGTAGGAAAAGCTGAGTCTGTGTTGAGTGCTACGTAGTTTAGAAGAATATCAACTCATCTATGCTGAGTTAGCTTTTATTGAGTTAAAGCTGAATTCATTGACACTTATAGAATTAAATGACACCTATACAACTAATGTCATGTATGAGAAATGGAACATTCTTTCGATGCTTTTAAGTTTAAAAAGTGCTGAAATTAATGAAGATTTCCAGTGGTCCTCACAATTCAAAGAGATGTCAGTACGGAATGTTGGAGATTCCTCACTAAAGTCCAAGATAAAAAGAATCCTCTGACATGTGCCATTTCCTAGTGTCTTCGCGCATCTTTGCAAGCGTTAGCAATATCAACTAATCACATGATACCACGTTGCATTTCGTATGCCTCTCTCTCAATTCGTTTTGCTTGAAGATAACTGAAATTTTCTGAATGGGATTTTATCATGCCTCAACGTTCAAATTTCTATCTCTAACATCTTGAAATCTATCTCCAACGGGAAGACTCGAAAGGCATAAAGAGGAGAAATTGCAAGGATGAAAAGTTTGCAATGGCTAATTCGCAAAGCTTCAAGTATAAATAAAAAAACAAAAGCAGACATTCAAACTTGGTGAATCACATTGAATTTCTTTAAGAGCTGAAACTCTGCGAAAATACTCCCAACTTCAAGAAATTCCAAATTTAAGCACTCAGCTAACAATTTCATATCTATTTGTAATAGAGAGAATCAATTACTTAGATTTAACATTGTAAAGATTTAACATTTTATAAATTGAATTTAGTCTGCACTTTAATTTCAAATCTAAGTGTTAGTTTGGGAATGATACCCAAACCGAGTTGAGTGGTAGTTGGAAAGATAGGTACTTTTTGAAAAACTATGTCTACCCGCTGTAAAGGCTACTCCGCCTAAGTAAGGAATGAACACTAGTGGATTAAAGTTCAGAGAAGGAATCAGGCGATTGGTGGTAGGCTCAGGGCTGAACTAGGATAAAATAAGGTGTTGAAGTTCTGAACTTAAGCTTTAGCCTTTATTGTTTCCATCTCATTCATCATTCTTTCTATCGTTAAGTATTTTGTTTGAGAAATCAATCAAAGCTGAGTAGAGTACTCAGCAAGAGATTGAAGTTAAATGTGCCAGCGAAGTTGAGTAGTTTATATAAGTTTTTAGAACAACTCAGCACGCACAACTCAGCCCGCATCTAAAAGTTTAACTTGGTTAAATAATTTTCATAAATCTAAAAAGTAATCAAGAATCGCATTCACCCCTCTCCTGTTTGCCACTTTTCTACTGATAAGTTTAGTAGTTTGTTTATAGGATTCGGCTATATATCAACGATGCCAAAAACTTGTTCACAAAAATATAGGTGTTGTCAGTACCTCTTATCAAATAGAAAAATGATGATAACTGCAAGTATACAGTTGCGATGTAGTTTTAAAAGAAATCGATCCCACAAGGAAGGGCTAGTTCTGGAAATCAACAAGGAAGATAAAATAAGGAAAATAAAATGTAATGAAGTAAAGTTTTAGGAAAGAAGGTTTAGAATGAAAAATGAGTAAATATAGGTATGAAAGATTAGAGAATCTAAATATATAGATTTTCCCTACAAAAATAAGTATAGCAGAGAAAGAATGCAAGTTCAACAAAGATGTTATGATTTACTAAACTAAATTAACAAACTCGGTTCTAAATACTCAGATGTTCGTTTTATTCTCCGTAGAGAAACACATGAAATGACTTTTCTAAATCTAGTGCAAACGAATTAAGACAATTATATAAACCTGGACAACGTTAATAATATGCTTAGTACGGGTTACTCTCACGTAGCCACAGTTAGCAAGTTACGATTCCAAAAATGTATCATAGATCTAGTGATTATACATGATATTTTTAACCTCGAAATTACTCTTAAAATTAACTCCAACACATATAACTTTATTAACATAAATGACTTAACAGAACATACGCATTGTGACACATAGACATATCATAAACTTCGAAATAGAAAGTATAAGTAGAAAGCAAAGCAAAGTTGTAAGGTATGCAAGTGAAAACTAAAGATGATCAAACCATATCCACTCTTTAATGGGAGTTGTCAATTCCCACAATTCCTGCGTCTGCTTTGAATTCGATCTCGGCTCGTACAGAACCTCCTCTAAGATGCTATTCTTTGTGAATATTGAACAACTGAATATTGAAGAATGAAAACTTTTATTGATAAGTGATTTGCAAGTACACTTACACAACATTCGCTCGAGAATATAGAGAAATCTAGTGACTGAAAGAAAGATTGAATCACTTTAACATTTTCTTGCTAACACTTATGAACATAGCAAAATCTCTATCTACACATTATACACT
>CATIWQ010128959.1:0-35358 GCA_949673415.1 Euphorbia schlechtendalii | reverse complement strand
TGCATTAATTATGAAAAAGAGTAGGTGTAAATTAATCTATAAGATGATAATTAAGAAATGCCCTGATGAGAATGTCGGTGGGACAGGTTGCCCCTGGAAGTGTTGGGAAGGATTGGAGGAGTTATATCCCGGTTGTCCAATTAGAGTTGGGTTCAGCTGACTTTGTCTTGCCCCAAACTGATAAAAGGTAGTTAGGGACACCATGTGCGAAGTGGGAGGTCTCCCTGTTGGATTGCCATTGTAAAGGGTGACCTCTGAGTTGGACGCTGCTTTCAGGGCCCTCTCAACATATAGGCGAATGATCGATGCTAGTTGTTCGTCATTGGCAAAGGCATCTAAGGCAGCTGCAATCTCGGCGCTCACCGAAGATTGTTGAGAATTTCGCCTCGTAATGACTGGGTGGTCTTCCCCCGTGTCTTCTTCTTGCGGGTTGGCCATGACAGTGCATAGAACTGAATCTGAATCTGGACCCGAGTCCTCACTTGAGTTAGTGTATGGAACCCCCTCCAGATTGGCCACAGTTGAGGAAATACGCGAAAGAATTTTATTATAAAGTAAAAGGGATGGCATAATCATTTTATAGTGCATTAAATGTCTTATTGATTTTGATGAAAAACCTAAAATCACTTTTAAAGTTATTTGTGATAAATATTTATCTATTATCTTTGGTGTTTGCTTTAGAGATTGTTCCTTGAAAGATTAAGCACAAATGACCTGTTATGCCCGTTACATCCCTATAAATACCTTGAAGTACTATTCAGCAGAGACATCCACATCCTATTTCCAGTTTCCTTAATTCGTTGTTGGAGGATTTTGGCTAACCTTTTTTCATTCTCTTGGAATAAATATATCACAGATTTATTCTTGGAGCGAACTTGCCGTACCACTTGGAAATGAAGACTTGTGGTTAAATAGATTAAAGGGGTTGGTCTCTAGAAATTGCAATCTGTATATTTTTGTGTGTTTGCAAACAGAGGGATGCAACACATTTTCATTCAAGTCTTTTTTCTTTTGTCTAAACATTCTAAAAAGAACACATTGCATTAACAAAATGTACATGCCATATTTGAAAAAACTAACACGGTTATACTTGTAACAAAAAAATACCCTAAAACTTTCAATTCGTAACCACTTCGGACAACAATTTTTTTTTAAGTACTGCTTGTAAAAATTTTTGGTTCCATACTTATTCCAAAAGTTAACAACGAATACTTCAATACTAGCATTCAGCAAAGCAAGGTCGAAACTTAATGCTAATGAAGTCTATATTAAAATATAGATCGAGAAAAACGAAAAACTCCAATTTTCAATCACAAAAGTAGTGTAAATATAATGCCCAGAGATGTCAAACAAAACTTCTAATATCAAGCTATCATATTAATTCAAGTAGTAAAATCAGTTAAACAAAACTGACTTTGCAAGCTCAACAACCTATTTACAAGTGCTGTACAAATCATTATTAGGTCTGATTGCCATTTGCCAACAAGACAAACAACACATTGGGCACAGGACATATCATGATACTCACTCATCTATGATCTTCTTCTGCTAATGACATCACACCGGGGCAAGTCAATCGAAACCCCCAGCCTCGAAAAACAGTGGAGATAATAACGCTGTTAGATATGTCAGTTTGGATCAAAATGCTCTGCACAGATTGTTAGCCGTGAGGTTAGATGAATGCTGCTGCTGCTCTATTGGGCCAGTGGTGGGCCCACACAATCTACTTCTCTTCGGCCCCGATATATTCACGTTTGATATTGCCACTGCAAGTGCATCCACCAACCCACATTCATCCTGCTTCTCTGACTCGCTGCTTGAACTATCAGATGACGAATTATCATATGTATTTTCAACGAAGGAGCCGCTGGCTATTTTGGTGGGTCCAATTTCATTCGAGGTTGATCCAACTTCGTTCTTCACTTTCGACTTGAAAGACAGTGACTTTAGAATGCGCTCTGTGTAGAATAAAACCCATGGATGCCCTGTGTCAACGAATAGAAACATGGTCAAAATTCTTGATCTAATAAATTTCATGAATTGACAAACGAGGAAACTTACTCAGAACTTCATCGGCAGTTATTCGTGCCGAAACATCCCTAGTCAGCATTCTTGAGAGAAGATCGCGAGCTGGTTTGGAGACTGATTCCCACATCCCAGTGTGGAAATCGAGCTTTACATTCTTGATTGCCTCGAAAACGGATTCTAAGGAATCCCCTTTGAATGGAAGAACGCCGACCAAGAGAGCGTGCAAAAGAACTCCAGCACTCCATATGTCAACCTTCTCGCCATAATTCCCCAACAGAACTTCAGGAGCAACGTATGCTGGACTTCCAGCTAAACCAGACAGTGTTTGACCTGCAATCATTGATCCCCAAAACCAACACAATATTATGAGGGATAAAACAGCTGATTACAAAATGCTAATACAACTTTCTGGAGTAATATCTGAACATTACAAAATTTAAATGGATGAAAGTATTATGTTGTAACCAAAGCACATGTAAGTGGCCCAGTGTGCCAATAATTCACATTCAGACAAATAGATGCCCAATTTCGCTTGTATTCCTGAGAATACCAGGATCATATAAGATTACACACAAGTAACGGTCTAGATTTATAAGGTAAATGGTCAATCAAGTCTAATGACTTTCCAGTTTTAGTTATGTCTCTAAGGGTGTGTTAGGAACCCTTGATTTTTAAGGATTTCAATTCCAATACAAAGTTCGTAAAATTCGTATACAAAATGAAATGAACTGAAATCTCTCGAAATTGGTGTTTCCAAACACACCCTAAATAAACTAGACCTTTCTTCCCTGAAAATGCAGCAACATGCATATATACCTAAAATTTAATTAACTGGTGGAAAAATAATTAAATTTTTTAAATGTCCACATCCTTCGAGTAGCTCATATTAAAAAGGCATGTCCTTGGTATAATTGGTAGGCTAGACACTTTGATATCAAGCTCATTAGAAAAAACAAAGTAGGAGAAATATACTACACTATCTACAACAAATCACCAATTCATGACTTGATGACAATGCATATGACCAGATATAATTTCAGTAGAACCAACACATAGTCCCAACACCATATTATTGCACCCTATTGCTCAACCTGTCTTTACTTATCGATTTATCAACAAGCAGCTTATAAACACTTGAATAAAAAGAGTGGTATATAATATATACCAGCAAAATACTCCTCAAAGTAGGTGAAGATAATTTACCATTAGAAATCCTCATGGCCAGGCCAAAATCTGCGAGCTTTAATTTTCCCGAGCTCATCAGAAGCACATTCTCAGGCTTCACGTCTCTGTGCACCACTCCCATATCATGACAATACTTGATAACCGACATTATGTCCTTAAATATATTTGCGGCTCGTTGTTCTGAGTACTGACCCTCTTCAACCATCTGGTCAATAAGGCGCCCTTTGGAGCACAGCTCCATCACGAGATGAAAACATTCCGGCTCTTCATAAACTGCGTGCAAAGTCACAACACCAGGATGCCCAGACAAATGCTGCATTATCTCCACCTCTTTATGAACCGTCTCCTCCCCCTTGTGCAGCGTTTTACAAGCAAATTGCACTCCAGTTGCCTTTGAACTGCACAGCCAAACAGACCCGAATTTGCCACGACCGATCGTCTCGCCTTTAATATAGTCATCCTCGATCTTGTTCTTCCTACCTGTCTGTGTAGCGGTGTCTATGCAGCCGATCTTTCTCTTGAGGCCTCTCCCAGGTGGCACCAACGATGACGAGGCGCCGAATGGTGGAGCTGTGGCAATGGCTGCAAGCCTGTTTTTGGAAGAACAAGTGGGCTCGTCGCCTGAGTCTTCTTTGCATCTCTTCTTTAGCCTGTTGCAGTCTCCTAGAGAATAATGTGACCTGCGGTTTGATGATCTTGGGTCGTGGCTAGGTTTTGCTTCGGTTTGTACATCCTCACTTGCCTCAGTTTCACTGCCTTTTCTTTTCTTCCTCATCAAATCATGCAACACGAGAATGGGTACAATAATTAGGTTAAGCAAATCCCCATTGATTTAGCTCTCAATTCCGGCATTCTGTTCCTGTGATCAGAAGCCATGTAGATAAATTAGCAACGGCACACAATCGAATAACCCCAACTTAAGATCAGCAAAAATCTGAATCGAATTCGTGTTGCCGTGATGCAATAAGCTTTTATTCAATTGGCCCAGGAAAAAAAACTGCCCTATTTAGCTTTCTCTATAAACCCTCAAAATCGAATTGTAACAGTAAGAAACCAAAGGAACACAGATCGAAACACTAAACCGATCCCTATTTCTCATAAACCTCCAAAATATCAGGAATATTAAAAGGAAAAACGAAAATTGGGGGAAAAGGAGAAAACTCACCAGAAAACTGATTATCGAAATCAGAGGGAAAAAGTATGAAAAGTGGAGGCGTAGGAATAGAAAATGTAACTGTTTAGGAATGGAAACGTTGGCTAATCAGAAGGAGATAAATGGTAACTGAAAGTAGGAACAGATCAGAGAGAAATCTAGGAATGAAGTATGCGAGATATTTCTTCGGAAGCAAGAACATTAACCTTTATCTTTATAAAGAGAGAGAGAGAGAGAGAGAGAGAGTCATTTAAGTGCTTCGGGGATTTGAGGTGTTTTACTTTTAGTCAAACAGCTTGCATTTTTGTTTTTTCACTATATATCGACGTGGCGCTGTTTATGTTGAAGATATTTGGTAAGGTTCAGAGTTCTATTTTCCGACGAAAAAGATACGTTCTGAGTTAAAATTACGCAAATACTTTTTTCTCTTTAGACCATATCTAGCCTAACTTTTTACGCGTTTAGGAGCATATAATAGCTTATTTGAATTTTTTTTTTATTTTGTTATTTATTACTGGTAAAATTTAACGTTGCTCACTTGGCAAAATATTTAAAACTGAAAATATTTGACACTAACATTTTATAAGTTTCAGTTACTTTCACATTTCCATGTGTTCAAAAATTAAACTAACATAAATATTTTGTGGGCAAAAGATTATTTTCAGATCTCAATCAGTAAATGTAGGAATAGATTTTTGCTACACAAAGCTTGGAGTTTAGTTTTTGATTAAGTAGGGAATGAAAAGTTGTTAGGAATTTGCTGAATCATGTCACATAACAAGAAAGTTTATTTCACATATGACTATTCATTTACTTAAAAAAGTGAAAATATATTGTTGTATAATAGCGATATCTTTCATTTTATAAATTGTACATTGCAAACTGAATTATGATACAAATTTAACTTTGAATGAGAGCATGTTTTATTATTAAACAAAAGAGCTATGAGGCATTAAACTTTTAATTAATAGTTTAAAATTTGAAACATTTGACCGTCACCTTATTCGGCAGCAATGAGGACAACCTTCTTTGTAAGGATGAATCCCAAATCCTTCACACCAGTTACAAAGACAACACATCAATGACGATAAATCCTTTAAGCGGTGTCTTTAGTGTCAAACATAACTCCAAGTCACCACAGACATGAGTGTGTGAGACTCAATCATCACCGTTACTTAAAAAAAGTCTGTAATTAGTATCATTCTCATATTTAAGATACACATTCAATACGACATTCATTACTTACAACTATCTCTTCTCTCCCTCATTTCCAACTAAAGCATCGGAGAAATATCACCCGAATCTCAACCAAGTTCATTTGATGATATGATCCTATTCTACACGAGAAGCTCAATAACAACATCACCTAAAGCAGTTAATAAAATTTTATTTTACTTATTCTTTTCATTTTTGAAAGAAAGGATTTTATAAAAGATTAGAAATTAAAGACTAAAGAAGATTAATAAGATTAAGGATTTTTCCATTTAAAATGTAAACGTTGAAAAATGACCTAAATTCTCACTAACAACACTTTACCTAAGCATACGTGTACAGAAATATTTTTTTAAAAAAAATCAATTACAACTAATTTGACTATGAATAATGATAAAAGTTGATAAAAGTTCCGCATTGTGTATAATTACATTGCTGTGTCACCCCTTTTTCTTCGCTTCACCCGCGTTTTTTCAAAATCTTTCCTATTTTACCTTTCATCCTAATTTCTATATAAAACCTCATTTCACCATCATTTTTTTCCATTCTAACATACAAGCTTCAAATTCATACCCTAAACTTTCTCTAAAATTTCAAAAAAAATTTCCGGCGACATGGACGGACGACGGAGGAAAGAAAAAGCATCGGCTCAGGTATTTTTTCGAATCTCGTTTAACATCGGGGCTACTTTTCCTGCTATTTCTTGGCCGGAAAAATAGCCCCGTTTTCCGGCACCGGAAACTGCAAATGTTTGTTTCCGGTGGAAACGAACCGGAAACGAACAATCCCTTCGTTTCCGGCCAAAAAAAATTGGCCGGAATTTAATTCCAGCCAACCTTATAGTTGGCCGGAATTAAATTCCGGCCAGAGTAGTCAATGGCCGGTATTAAATTCCGGCCACCTTTGTGGGTGGCCGGAATTAATCGGAATTTAATTCCGGCCACCCTTGTGGTTGGCCGGAATTAAATTCCGACCGGCTACATTAGTACGGTCAAAATTGTATGTCGGAATTAAATTGTTTGAACAGACAATCGTATATCGGTGAAATTTTTAAAATTTTTTATTCAAATACATGTTCTTAATTTCAAAAGTACATGACATTTTATTTGGTAACGTAATAAAAGTTGGTAGAAAAATATATTTAGTTGATTAAATATTTTTTTACGAAATATTTAATTTACTGGATTATTAATTTATTGAATATTTATTTACGGAATATTTATTTTATTGAATATTTCTTTTAATAACATATTATTTTATTGAAGTTCGTTTTAATTTTTTGAATATTTGTTTATTGAATATAGGATGCGATGGGTTCGGACCCACGACGTGTAGCTACTCACGATCTTAACGCATCTATGAGGCGACGGAGACAACGGGTACCGATAGAGGATGTTGTGGAGACTGTCCTTGCCATGTCAACTTCAGGAGTAGGTTCGAGTTTTGCTACACCACACAGTCTCATCGGAGCAGATCCACTTGTCTTTCAGGCCGGTGATTATGAGTTAGATGATATGTCGGACTCAGAGGGAGGGGATGATTATGATGATGTTGTGGATGACACTCATATGGTTAGGAGAAAGCGTGAAGGAAAATTCGGTATAGAATCTTCTTCGAGTAGTAAGGAGCATGTGAGAAAGTGGATAGTTACCGAGCCTGTACCTGGTGGACCGTATATTGGTGTCACTATCCCGGGTTTTTTGGGTCACGTCGTTTCCGAGATTTGGAAGGGTAATAAGAGGTAACATTTGAAGTGTCATAATAGACCGTCATGGTTGAAAGAACTGAGAGTTTGGTTTGAGACGATGGATGGGAGAGGAAAGCAGTTCTCGATAGGACTGGGGTGAGCCACTTACCCTCTACTATGTATGATCACATTGACGCGGATTTGATTTCTGTATTTATTGAGCAGTGGCAGCCAGATACAAATTCTTTCCACTTGCCCTTTGGAGAGATGACTATTATGATGCATGATGTGCATTATATTTTAGTCATTTCTGTTGATGGATTGAGTGTCTCGGAGGATGGCAAAACTGATCACATGAAGAATGTTGTGATGGAGATGCTTGCAGTTGGGGAAGATACAGTGAAGGAAATATGGTTGCATGGTGTCGTTCCTGCTAAGATAGTAGCGGAGAAATGTCGTGAGAGCCATCGACCACCCCTTGCTAAGATGGCCGGTTGGATGTGGTTGATGTTTGCAGGGACCTTGTTTGTAGACAAGAGTGGTAACCGAATCCGACCATCTTGTGCTTTAGAGGTGAAAGATTAGTTGAACCGTGTACGTGAATATGCATGGGGTGCAGCTACATTAGCATACTTGTATCGCCAGCTTGGAACGACTAGTCGAGGTAATTGTAAACAAATTAGCGGATGTTTGACTCTTCTCCAAGCTTGGATATACGAGTATTTTCCTTGTTTTTGACCTCATACACGTTACCCTATTCGGGAAGGATAAGCTAGGACGATGTCGTGGGCACCCCGTCTAGAGGGCAAGGGTGTCCGTTTGGATGCTTTGCGTATGCGCATCGATCAGATGACTACAGTAGAGGTACAAACTAATTTTTATTTTAACTTTTAATGTGTTTCAGATCATTGATTTTACTATCATGCAGGTGAGGTGGCTTCCGTATGGTCCTAATCCTAGTCAAGCTATTCCACGGACCTTGTACATAGGCTGGATTCAATATCGTGACATTGTTGAGCCGTACATGCCTTGAAGGGTGTTGAGGCAGTTAGGATATGTGCAGATTCCCCCAATGCCTATATTGACACCACAAAAAGCTTGCAGACAGTGGAACAAAGTTTCGTACAAGATCGAGCATCCATTATGCGCGGTAAAGGATACATGGGCTACTTTTCCAATAATGGGTTGTATGTCTGTTGCACATTTTCAGGTTGTTGATCAAGACCCCGGTGCATCTACTCCTGAGTACCTTAGGTGGTATGAACAACATTCACATCCTTACCTTATCAACGTGGAGAGAAATGATATTGCAAAGCCTCGATCTAACAGTGATTACGTAAGTAATTTTATTCGTTTACAAGTTATTTAATTCTTTTTACAGTTACGTAATAATTGTTTTATGTTGTAAATGTTCTTGTAGTGGGTGACCCGATTTGTAGATAGTTATAGGAGGGCGGTTACAATAATGGGTTTAAATGGATATCCGGAGCATAATGAAATGGTGACACAATTTGAAGGATTGCTGAGAGAATGGAATGAATCACAATGATTCATTATGTATCTCTTATTTTAGATAATTTTTGAACAATTGTTGCTTTTTTTAACATTTTGGTACTGAATTTTAATTGTTCTCGTAATTACATTATTATTGTTTTACCCGTGTCAGAGTCTGTATTATCGAAATTTACTATTCTTTTCCCAACTGAGAGTGTTATCAAATAGTACTAGTTATTTTTCAACATTTGCATTATTACTTTTTACTATTCCCAATAGCTATATTCTCTACGGAATATTCCCAACAGCTATATTCCCAACAGCTATATTTCCAACAGCTATATTCCCTACAGAATATTCCCAACAGCTACATTCCCAACAGCTATATTCCCAACAGTTATATTCCCTACGGAATATTCTCAACAGCTATATTCTCAACAGCTATATTCCCAACAGCTATATTTTTTCCCAAATTCTATATATAACATCAATTTTTCCCTTCTCTCTCACACTACACCAATCTACTAATTCCCAATTTCTTTGTCATTCTAAAATTCTCTTTGATTCACAAAAGTTTCAGGCATTCTCTTCATCTTATCATACTCTCTTCCTATGGCGTTTGTTTCCCCGATAGACGATGGTGATGGCATTGACTACAGTAGCCACTTCATCACAGATATAGAATTTCAAACAGCAGAAGATGTAGTTGCATGGGCAAGGAGTATTTCAAAGGGATTTGGATTCGATCTCGTTATATCATCTTGGAAGTCAACAAAGAGCAGACTCATCAAATGTAGTCATGGTCATCCATATAAGGGGAAAGACAAAAACTTGCCATTATCCGAACGGATATTCACAAAAATAGAAAAATGCGGTTGCCCTTTCCGAATACAACTGAAGCAGAGCAGTTGGACTTCCAAGTGATCAATTACAGTCGAAGCTGGATATCATGACATACACAACCATGTCATGTAAAACTGTGATGCTGCTCATCCAGAACATAACCAAATAAGCCAGGAGTCTAAGCAAACCGTTGTAGAAATGAGCGAAGCACAAGTGAAGCCTAAAATATCATGGCATCCCTCATTGATAAATTTCCCAACGAATCGTTTAATATGTGCCAAATCTATAACTTAAAGTCATTTAATGGTCGAAATGTCATTCGTCAGTTTTTCCATCTGGCACAACAAGCCAAGTACTTGCATTGGCATGTTCCTGATCCGAAAACGAGAGCTCTCACTCATGTGTTCATGGTGCATCCAACCTCGTTGAATTTGTTGTAGACATTTCCTTACTATGTAGGCATTGATTCTACCTACAAAATAAACAGATACAAGATGCCTATGATAGAATTTGTGGGGGTGACTCCTAACAACAAAAACTTTCTCATTGCATGGGAACTAATGAGAGATGAGACGTCTACCAGTTACGCATGGGCGCTCGACAAATTGCGGCAGATGTTTGGATAAGATGTTCACCCTACTGTAATTGTTACAAATCGGGAGCTGGGTCTATTCAAACCGATAGAAGAACTATTTCCAAACACCGCACATCTCCTTTGTTACTGGCATATACACAAGGATGTTGAAAACAGGATTGCCAGAGTGGTTGGATGTAGGGATGAGGCCCAAAAGATGGTTAATGGAAAATAGATGAAAGTTTCCAAATCATAAATAGTGGAAGAATACGATGCCAATCTTGCAATTCTGATCGACTCGTGGTGTAGGGTATGGCCTAACTTGGTAACATATCTCATGGATACATGGCTTATTTATAAAGAAAAGTTCATTCCTGCATGAACGAATAATGTTTTACACTTGATGAATACGTCAAATTGTCGGGTGGAGAGCGAGCATGCATCACTCAAGGATTGGCTCCACACATCAACTGGAGCCCTCGATACTGTATGGACGAAGGTCGATAGACAGATTCAAGCACAAGAAATAAACATAAAGTAAATACATTTACTAATGTGATTTATGACAGTATTTCCACATTTTTAATAGTTTACTTATTATATTACTATTTATTCATTTGTAGGGTTGAACTTCAACGGTCACGAACAAAATGATGTGAGGTGACATCGGGATTTCCTTTTATGATGTTATCATTTTATGTTTCTCATCATACCCAAAAATTACTGTTTGATGAATACCAATTGATGTTGCAATGGGGAGCTGAAGTACGTGATTATTGTTATCACGCGTTACAGAATACTCATAGGCTACCATGTGCGTGTGAGTTGTCTAATGCAGTACTAGCAAGAGTAAATATCTCTACTGAACAAATCCACCCGTTTTGGAAAACACTTATGGTTAATGAAGTAGGGGTGGATCAATCACAAGATGATTTTTCAGGCTATCCGTTAGAGGCTCACAGACATCTTGCAAATGTTGTGGGGGTGGTAAACACATATCATCCTATTATTGTGGAGAAAATGGTGATTATACTGGAAGAACAATTTCACCCTGAATATGCTGATGATTGTGTTGAACCTGAGGTGAACGAAAATGTAAGGGGAAGACCAAAAGGGAGCAGGTCAACCCGAAGTGAAAAAAGTGCTTGGGAGCATAATTCAAAAGGTCATGGACGTTCTAACAGTTGCAGTCGTCGTAATAGTTCAGCTGGGAATGATTCAGCTCCCTCAATAAATAATGCATCAAGATATGGTATGAACTCGCTATTCGATAATTTAAATAATACAATTTTAGTTTTTTTCATATTTTATTATTTACAACTTATTTGCTTTTGTTTCACTGGTTCAGGTGGAGTTCCCCTCCAATTTTCTGAGTTAATGCAATACATTCCAATAATTGTTCATATTTTATTGCTGAGATTGTTTCTTAGATATTGATATGCATCGTCGTTGTTGTAAATGTAGGATGTAGATGGCAATTGCGGTTTCCAAGTTGTTGCATCCTACATTTACAACAACGACGATGCATATCAATATGTAAGAAACAATCTCAGCAACGAGCTAATTGCCAAGCGTGAAATTTATGAACCAATCTACTTTGACGGAATCGATGCAGGCATTGAGCGTATTAGTTGGGCAGGCGGTTCATGGACTCGAAATGATAGGTATTGGATGCATGTAATTGAGGACTTATTCACTATTGCAACAGTATATAATGTTGCGGTTATTTATGTCGGTTACTCACTTGTGCCCACTGGTACACATTCTTGTTTCACAGTTTTGCCTCTATATACAACATCAAACGCGAATGGTCCGTGTGCTGAAATTTGTATTGCCCATACCGGATCAATCTTGAAACACTTCTTCAGATTAAATTTACAAGAAGATTGTACACTTCCTCCAATTGCTAGTATGTGGTTTAATTATCGTAAGGAGAGTGTGATTGGGTGGGAAGATTTGTATACATGGAGGCTGCAACAGTAGCAACAATTATATGATTAAATTTGTACTTATATTTTAATATTATGAACTTTATATTTTATTGTGTTCATGGAATTTATCAGTCATAAAATATATTTACGTAGTCAAATTTTATATTTTCATTTCAAAAATTAAAAATAAATTTTTTTTTCTTCCCTTAGCCTGTTCCGGCCAGCTTTGCGTTTGGCTGGAATACTATTCCGGCCAAACGCAAAGCTAGCCGAAATAAAATTCCGGCCAACTTGTAAGGTGGCCGAAATAAATTTTCGGCCACATTAGAGCTTAGTTGGAATTTTATTTCGGCCTGATATTGTTTTGGCCGGAATAAAATTCCGGCCGGTAACTTGGCTAGCCGGAAAATCCGACCGGCCAATATACAGTTGCCGGATTTTTAAGGAGGTGTGAAATTTTTTTTTTTTTGGCTTCGGTGGTATTTTTATCTTTTGAACGGGTGACGTGAAATAAAAACGAGCAACGCTTAGTAACTCCCGAACAGAGAGAAACTCCCGAATACAGAGAATGGTAACCCTTGACCCAGACTATGGGTACCTACAATTACAATAAATTCGAATCCGGGTCTGACCCGAATACATAAACATTATAGACTCCATCTCTATACAAATTCAATGCGCATAACAATACTAATAGAGCATCCGGCGGGACCTTGAACAAACAACGCAGATATGTCTCAAACCTTAAACCCTCCAAAACCCCTGTTCAATCTCGCTAATCTTTCGATACCCAAATCGAATTTCCCTTCATTCTCTACATTTCGACCTAAACCCAAATTTAATTTGAAGTTTTCCCCCAGACTTATTGTAATGGCTGCACAGAATCAAGCGCAGCAACCTCAACCATCAATTGACGGTCTTATCAATGGCCGCCGCAAAGAAGAGGTCTTTCCCGCCATCAAAGATGGTCTTTCTAAATGCCTATCGGAGACAAATCTTCATCTAACAGTTCCCGGTATTAAGTCCAAAACTAGAGGAAAGGTATATTTTATTCTCAATTCTCTGCTTTTCAAACCTTGCTCTTTCTTATTTTTGTTTTTTATTTTTTTATTGGGATTCAATTAGTTTAGCTGCAAACGTTATACTTTCTTTCTCACTCGGTATTCTGTAAAATTATTTTCTAAAGAAAATAGGCCATAGTGTTTGTGCTTTGCGGTTTTTTTTTTGTTTGTTCTATCTTCATTTGATTTCAAACAGGGGTTGTTGCTGCTAACTGTTACTATTTGTGGGTTAATCATTGGTATTTGATAATTTTTTGAAATGAGTTGCTGTTATTAGTATGCTTAAAGACTATTATTTTGGAGCCAGAACTGGATTGATGTAAAAAATGATAAACCAGCTTTATTTTGTAGGTTAGAGATATATATGATGGCGGTGATTATCTCGTTCTGGTCACAACTGATCGGCTAAGTGCATTTGATAGAATTCTGGCTTCTATTCCCTTCAAAGGCCAGGTCTTTATTGTGTTTTGTTTATTGCTTCCCAGAGTTATGATTTTAAATAACTAGTATTAATTTTCTTTTTATCAGGTTCTGAACCAGACCAGTCTGTGGTGGTTCAATAAAACTCAGCATATTACTCAAAATGCAATTGTGTCAGCTCCTGATCAAAATGTTACAATTGCTAAAAAATGTTCAGTATTTCCTGTTGAATTTGTCGGTAAGCAGTTTTCACACCTTTTCTGTGGCTTTGAAAGTTATTATGTCAACCAATTAGCAGCTTTTTGTTGTTTAGGATAACATGATGAATAGTAGCTTTTGATTTTCGATTGGATAATGCGTAATGAATGGATATGATCCATTTGACTTATTTTGGCTGTTGTCTGATTGATTATTAATTGTTCAGTAGATCTTGTTTGTGTTGTTAATGTAATTTTGTAGTAAGAGGATATGTGACTGGAAGCACTGACACATCGCTATGGACAGTCTACAAAAATGGTGTCCGAAATTACTGTGGCAATGCCCTTCCAGACGGTACACTTATATTCCATCAACTGATTTTATTTTTCCTTTTAAGATATTGACCATCAAATTTAAGGCCTTCCATTTTTTTATAATATTGCAGGTTTGGTAAAAAGCCAGAAGCTACCTGCAAATATACTCACTCCAACGACCAAGGCTGCAGATCACGATGTTCCCGTTACTCCAAAAGAGGTTTTATTAAATTTTTAATTTATATTTCATTATTTGGTGTTCTTTTTCCCTAATTTGAGTTATTGACTTGATTGTTTCAAATACTTTGTTTGCCGTCAGATTATTGAACGCGGCCTAATGACTGAAGATGATTATGAGGAAGTCAGTAGGAAAGCATTGAGCTTGTTTGAGTATGGGCAGGTATGCCTTTTTTCTTACTTTTACTTGAAACTTTATTGCTGCCACTAATCATTTCTAAGTTGTAGACAATCTGTCTATTGAACATGAGATGTAATGATTTGTATTTTTTGGCAAATCAGTAGATAAGTGGTCTAGAATTTCATTATCTTAGCATTTTTCGACTAATATTGAAATTGGGTTTGTTAGGTTTAGTTTTCATTTTCAAGTCAAGTCAATGTTTTGTAAGTTACTTCCATAATTAGTTATTATAGAGTTGTTGATGGTCAAGTCATCACAGTATGCTCCTAATAATTCATTATTATAGTTATTCCCATGCTTCATTATATAACTTGTACTGTTCCTGTTCATTTGCAGCGTGTAGCGTTAGAGCATGGCTTGATATTAGTGGACACTAAATACGAATTTGGAAAGGCACAAGATGGCTCAATTCTATTGATTGACGAGGTATAAAATTAGTCTCCATCTACTAACTCATGGTTTATTTTGCTAATTTACGTTGTCTTGTAATGGCAGGTACATACACCAGACTCGAGCAGATACTGGATCGCTCAGTCTTATGAAGAA
The DNA here is from genome assembly GCA_949673415.1 of Euphorbia schlechtendalii. Classification (NCBI taxonomy): domain Eukaryota; kingdom Viridiplantae; phylum Streptophyta; class Magnoliopsida; order Malpighiales; family Euphorbiaceae; genus Euphorbia; species Euphorbia schlechtendalii. The sequence continues at coordinate 20,294 of CATIWQ010128959.1, read as the reverse complement.
CTGTTTAAGAATGGCCAAGAACCCGAAAATGTAGATAAGGTGTGTCACGTTTCATCTATCATGCTTTTTTGGACTTTATTGTTGATTTCATTTATGAGCTTATATCTTCTTGGGTGAAAACAATGCCAATTTTAGGAGTTCTTGAGGTTGTGGTTCAACATTCACTGTAATCCGTACGAAGATGAGGTGAGTTAAGTTAAAACAAGAAATTATTTTGATTTTAAATGCATCTAATTTTAGATTAATTTGTTGATCTCATTTTTAGGTCCTTCCTGATGCTCCCAAGTATCTTGTTTGTGAACTAGCTTGGAGGTAAAGTCTTGTTTTACTGCTTTTCTTTTTATTCAGAACATTATATGACCGAATAGTTTAATGCCTTGAAGAAGAATTGGAATTATCTGGTTTTTAAGTGGCCATTAGTACAATTTTACATGTTTGGAAATTAGATTTACAATTCTGCACGTTTCGGTGAAATGGGTTCATTATAAGCAACAACTGACTTTTCATTGGATGGCAGATATATATTTTTGTACGAGGCCATTACAAAGTCAGCATTTGAGATGCCAAAAACTAAGGTACAATCTTTATGAGTCCCGAGGTTAATATCGGCAGATGTTTGTGCCAACAAAAACGGCATTGACCGACTGTGTTTGTTACGCTTCACGTAGGAACCGATCCACGATAGAATATCAAGAAACGTCGAGATTGCATTATCGTCCTTGAAGTGATAGAATATCTGATACGCCTGTAATTGAGCGTTTGACAAGATTTTCGGGACATCTTCGTCTGTTTGTCATTTTTGTATATGAAGGGCAATAGTGTACAAGTGTTGCCATGAACTAAAATGATTTGACTCCTCAAAAGAGGAAAAAAAGAAACTTGAAACATTTAAGTGTGTTGTTGAGATTGTATATTTAATGCAAGATGCATTCACTTTTTGGCGTCTTCAATATTTGCCCATTTGGACGAGGTATATTTATTTTTTAACATATTAAAGATTTTGATAAAATAAGTATATTTTCAGTTGGACCATGTAAAGATTTTGATAATTATACATACAATGGTCTACCATCAACGATCCCTTTTAACTGTTGCACTAAAATTCATTAAATAGATTTTAAAGCCACTGCTTGAGCTTAGTCGATGGTATTTAATAACAATGAAAAAGAATCCTTTGCTTCTAGAATGGATCACAGATTATTAACACACAAAAAGACTTACAGCACAAATTGTGCTTTTTTTATGCTTAGAACTTCAAGCTCTGCTCTGCTCACAATTTATACAGATTATGTCACCAAGCAACATAAAACAAGTTAGAAACTAACTATTTCAGTTTTAATTTCTTTCATATACTTGCAATTAAATGACAGAAAGTGTTCATACAAGATACAGTATCAATACCGAGCATATAACAACTTTGGGAAGGAAAGAACAAATAACGGCCTTCATTCAGACTTTGACCAATGAAGAGACAGCTGGATTAAAGGGGATTTGCTTGCAAATGATGAATTTCCTTGTTAACAAGCATCAGATAGGTTTATTTTATATCCTCAAATTTGGCATCCACCTAACAGAGTTCTGTTCACACAAGTCAGAAGCTTTTCGCTTCTCAACATTTTCCCTCCCAAGGATTAAGCCTGAAAAATAACAAGAAAAGATGAAATACATGATTGAATACAACAACTTTGCACGTAAAGGCCTCAAAGTGAGAAACCATGAGAGTTAACCAATTATTCATTCAATTGATCATGTCTGTACAAGCCAATTTAGCACATCTTATGCGAAACTATGCCAGCCATTTCAAATTTATCGCAACTTTAGCTCAATTTTTGATTAATTAATTCTTCCAAATCTTTTCAACTAAATCAAATTACAGTTTAGGAGACAACTCCAGAAACAATAATTTTCAAATCCCAAAAACACGAAAAGTAAAACATACGTTCTATAGGTCAGACACCAAAGGGGGATTTGGGTTGTTCAATAAAGTATGCAATTGCGTAGAATGTGAAAATTAGGTAAAGTATAACATACCTGAATCAATAAAAGTTGAACTGCAGACCTACATAGAAGCATACATTCGACGAGTCATCAATCTCTCAGGAGGTGAACTGTTTTGGCTTCTTGATGTTGACTCCCCAGTAACAACGTTAGAGAAATCAGGAATGGCTGCCTCTTTCAGTGAAAAAACCACTTGCAGCCATTTTTCCTCTGAAAACAGCTGTCTGTTCCAGCTTGAGGTGAAGATATTCACATATAAATGCTAGGCTTCAACACAGGCGGAAATCTCATCATACATCCCAATTTTAATGATGTGAGAAGCTGTTCTCTGAGCATCGCTGTGCATTCTAAGAAATATCTTATATAATGGTAAGCTTCCAATGCCATGATCATGGACAGCTTGAATAAACCGATTTGCATTTTCAAAATCCCCCTTCTTCTCCAAGTGTCCTGCGATAGCAATCAAATTACTAGGCGATGGTCTCCAATCACAATGCTTCATCAAACAAAATGCTTGGTTCATCGCAGCAATGGCTTTTTCCATCTTTTGACTTTTCATCCACCCCTCCATTAAAATCTCCCATGTCTTAAAATTCGGGCTCCCCCCCCTCTTCAATGTCCTGACATGTAATAACTCCGCTCTATCTATCAGTCCCTTCCTCATATAAGCACCGAGAAGTACATTGGACACTCTAATGTCATAATTTCGACAATTAGACTCCCAATCCAAAAACACTATTTCAGCTTCTTTCAGATCATCCACCTTAACAAAGCAGGAAATTATGCATATATAGTTGGCGCAAGTCATTCTTCCTCCAACCCTTTTACTACATTCCCAGAGCCTATGAATCGCTTGCTTATTCCCTAACGAGCAATGCTGTGTAATAAGGAAAAAATAACCGAGACGATTATCGATGGAAAGTTTATTCTCGGCCATTTCAAGTGCCCAGAGAGCTTTTTTGACTAGGCCTGCCTTTGTATAAGTATTTGACAAGGTTGACAAAGTGCTCCAGCCAACTTCAAGATTCGTATCGCTCACCATTTTCTTATACACTCTTTCTACTTTGGTCAAATCAGACATTTCGCAACACGAACTCATCCAAAGGTTATAGGAGAGGATGTTTAAGGGTATGTTATTGCGCTTCATTTGTAGGATCACGAGGGGTACTTTCTCATACTGTGAAGTAGACATATAAAGTTTCATCATCTCATTAAAAGGATGAGGACTTACAAGCAACCCCAAGTCATTAAGTTTAGCCATGAGAGCCTCAGCTTTTTTAGTTTCTTTTTCTTTGACATAACCGTGAAGAAGATGATGAGAGGCGGCTTTTCGTGATGCGGAATCGGGCATAAGTTTGAAATAATCTTCGGCCTCTGTTAAACCATGCACTTTAATGATCAATTCTAATCTCATTGCTCTATCTGATGCAGAGATGCGGAAATTATTTCGAGTTTCCATCCATGAGAAAATCTATGATCATATCAACAAGTTTATCATCAGAAATGTTTTTCAAATGACAAAATCATATCAGACATGTTTTTCAAATGACAAAAGCATGCATATGTTCAATGGGTGAAAGAAATTTCATAGAAAAATGAACTGTTTAGAAGCATTATTGAATGTAAGAAATCAGCAATGAACTTTCAGGAATTGCATAACATCAGAAAATGGCCCAAATTTGTGCAAAAGGTAAAATTGGACGGCTCAACAAACAGAAATGGAAGTAAAAATCGCAGCAAAAATATATTAAGAAAGTATAAAAAGGAAAAGCCAAAGAACCTCGAGTGCGAGTCTGTAGCGCTTGAAATTGACGAGTAATTGAGAGATGAATCTGAGCTGGGAAAATGTGACCTTGTGGCCATTTTGGACCCAACTTTGAAGCACAGAGGTTGCACTTTCCTCTGGCAATTTCAGTTTTAAGATTATATTTTTGAGGTTGGGAGTTGTATTTGCAGTTTTTGGAGAAGAATCCTCTCTAGGTTTAAATTGCGAAGCCAGTGATGATACATACATGAAGAGACCATGTCTTTTGAATTGAAGCTTACGACTGCAATTGTAAATCAAACTCGTCAGAGAGAAACCGAAATTAATCACTTAAGCGGAAACAGAATGAGTTCATACCGGCCAAGATAGGAAAAAAGCGACGGAACTGCCATAGAAGCAACTGCAATTTCAGATCATTCAAAGGAATATTGTTCCCCTTTCTTTCAAAATGGGTAAATATTTAATCTTTTGGTAAATATCCAATCTAATTCCCAATGTTATTAAAATGCAGGTAAACTTAAAAAAAAATGTTTACGGCCCATTAATATCTTTTGTTTTAAATTTTCATTTAATTAATTAACAAAATAAACATATTAAATTACTAAAGGTCTATAATATTCAGTAAAATTCATTATACACAAATATAAAAATATAATAGGATAAAATTAAAAATCTTTAAAAAAAAACATTAAACTTACTATATACATATACATATATATCATATATTTATACACATAATATTGTAACCACTTTCTCTTTCATATTTAATTTAAATTTTAACTTAAAATAATCATATCTTATAAATCATTAACGTATTTACCACGAGCCGAGCTCTTTATCAATCTTATACTCGATATTAGAGCTCTTATATTAGTTTTTGCCAATTTTTTTCATGTAAAGAAGGTGAAATGCATTAAAAACCCCTAAAGTTGGCTCAAAAAACCGATATTACCCTCAACTTTCAAAAAGATCATTTACCCCCTTAACTTGTCAAAAATGCATCAGTTTACCTCCTCAATGCTCGTGTCAACTTCTAGTTAGAGAGAGAAAAATAAAAAAATAATATCTTTGAAAAGTCAAATAAACCAGATTCTGACACGTGGTGTTGAGGGGGCTAACCGATGCATTTTCGCCAAGTTAAGGGAGGTAACTGGTCATTTTTACCAAGTTTAAGGAGGTAATTGGTTCTTTTGAAAATTGACAATGGTATTCAATTTTAGACGAGTGTTGATGCTTGTAAAGAATCATTAACAAAATTGCATCAACATCTTCCAAAATGAATGAAAGTAAATTACGTCAAATTTCATTTAGCTGCACAAAGTTTATCAAAGAACTTTCATTTGGTCAAATTCAGAATATTTTCAACAAAAAAAAATTCATGATAATGTTTGATGATTTTTACCACAATTCCCATGATAGATTGGCTAAGAGCTCTCTTATACATACATGATACAAAAGCTCTTATATCAATATTTCCATGGTAAGCCTTATACCACTTTTGCATTTTGCATTTGATAGAGCTTTATAGCGTTAGAAATTCTATATAGACAACGCCATCTAACATTAAATAAAAGCTTAGTTGATTGATCAATATGCGTACTATGTCTCATAAGTCTTATATGAACCGAGACCATTCCATGAAGTTTTAGGATACTCGATTCTCAATTTATTGTACATCACAATCATTACTTAAAGAATGTAATATGTGGAAACATAAATAAAACAAATCGATACAGAAAATATTGGATCAAGTAGGTTGGGTGGAATTAATGGAAGATAAAAGAATTAGTTTATTCCTGGAGATTTCATTCTTCCTATGTTGTTTTTTAGTTTGGCGTTTGCCGTAAGAAACAAGTCCCCAAAGAGAGAGAGCAAGAGAAACTTCTTTCTTTGATCCAAATTTCTCTCGGTAGAAAATCACTCCCAAAATCTCCACGACTGGAAGAAGAACGGTGATCAAGATGGTTCGTAGCAAGGATGATGCATAGAATATAACTTTGACTGCCCGTAAAAAGAAACCTTGCCGTATAATGGCATTAAATCCCAATATTATGTAATTTTTTGTTTCTCCAAGACCAAATTCCTTGCCTCTCTTGGTATCACCTATCATGCAAAATCTTGATTATGGTGTGTGCTAACAAATTCAAAACTAGTCATATGTATACTTTAATATCATTTGAAATCTAAAAACCATGTGTACTATGAAATATGAATGTTTTTTTAACTCGTGTAAATAAATAAGTAATGCAATTTACCCCTTATTAAATCAAAATGTATTCGCCTTTAACTAAATTGATATATACATATCTCAAAGTAATGGTGGATGTTCTGAGTTTAATACAATCTCTTAAAAAATTCATAATCATTGGGAAAAAACAAATTCAAATGTGTTCGGTAGACCTGATATACAAATGTGTTTGATGGCAATAATGAATATAAGAGCTCAATTCACTTGTATCCGAGCATACATATTGAGCTTATTTCAATGTGGAAGGATGGAATATTTAGAAAAAAAATATTATCTACATCAGCATGACAGAGAGGGAAAAATTCCAGGATTAGTGAGAAAAATTACAATCCTCCAAAGTAAAATTAACGGTGCTAAAGTATTTTTGTAGACTTTTTTAGGTTTAAAAAATCATTTTCGGAATTATTTTTTTAGATGTTACTTACTTTCTAGGACAAACAAGACCGGTAGTTACTAGCTACATGTGTTTATTGATTTCTGGTGGTTACATGTTCTACTCAATAGTATTTAATGGAGAAAAGAACCATGATAATATGTCTTAACCAATGTTATCGAAATGGGACTGAATGTTGAACCGATAAAATAAATGGTTCAAGGTTTTTTAAGTTTGACCGGTTCGATCGCGGTTCAACCGTTATTTGTATTTTTATATATAAATATTTAAATAAATATATATAAAATTATGCATTTATTAATCATTAAATATAAATTATAAATATATAAACAACTCACTAAAATTATAACACATTAAAAAGTAAATATAAAAAGAATTAATAATATATTTTTTATCTTTTACTAATTTTAAATAATATTTTAACTATATAATTCATCAAATATCTCAATACAATCATGACATATTTAATATGATTAATGATTTTAGGAAAACAATTAAAAATATTAAATACCAATAAAATATATTTTATAAAAAAAAGTGTTGATTTAAACTAATTAATTTTCTACCTTGAAAAATTTAAAAACATTAATTATAAAATTAAATAATTTCGTGATAATAAAAAATAGGGATTTGACCGGTTCAATGGCTCACCGGTTTTTTCCGGTTCCAACAAGTGTAAAAACGGTTTTATGTAGACTCATTATTTTTATTCAATCGGACCAGACTCATTATCATTTCCTGGTTCAACCGGCCGGTCCGGTCCGGTTTCAATAACAGTGGTCTTAACTTATCCTCAAAAATTCGACTGAAAATGATTTTCCATTATATAGTTTCCTCATCTTTCAAAAAGTGCACCAATAACTCATCATATGTGAATTTCTGGTTGGTTTAACTTTCAAATATATCATTTTCTGATTTTCTCTTTCTTATCAGAAGCTGACACGTGACGTTTAGAGCGCAAAATTGTGCACTTTTTAAAAATTGAAGTAGCTATGAGATCCCTTTAAAAATTCGAAGAGTAGCATGTTTTTTGGATGAGATACCTCCCAATGCATTAAGCCATATTTAAAGGATTGAGATTTAATTTGTTGCGAATTCCATGGATAATGGATCCAAATCTCAACTGTTCTTTACAACTTTACCATTGATATTCAGAAAATAAAATTTTGTGTGAAATACAAAACCATTATAAACCATATTCAAATACATTCTTATAAATCGATTATTGATAATATAGTGACCCACAAATTCATAAACCCCATTCTTTGTGTACTTTATAAAAATATTCCTGCCGACAATATTTAAGAAAATCATAAACTAATTAACTCTTATACCAAATAACTTTTGGATTTTGATAAAACTTTTTGAGAATGTGCATATTCAAGTGCGGCGACATGGTGCCTTGGTGGGCAGCTGACTCTCCGACGTGGTTGAAATTTGAAAATTTCTTGATTAATTTTTTCCTTTTGTAGAAATTTAGATTTGGGGATTGATATGACCCCTCATAAAACCAGTTGCGTAAAGGAGAGAGGAAGAAGAAAGGTGAGATGAGTTGGCTTTGGAAGAAGAAATAGGTTTTATTTTTAATAAATTTGCCTATGGACTTTATTTGAGTATATTAATAAAAAGGTCTCGCCCTTGATTTTGTACTTAACTAACAGAATTAAAAAAATTGTCCAAATGATTTCATATTTTATTTACACATTACATTCTGTTTCTTAATCATTTTCTTATTCTATTCTTTTTTTATTACATACTTTGAACTTTCGTAGCATTGACATGTTGAAATGCATTTCAATATCACTTATACTTTTTTTTTTTGAAAAACCTCCGGAGGGACGATGTGTCCCTCCATTGGAAAAAGATTGGGACAGGTTAAAATTTCGAGACGAACGTTCCAACTAGGTTGATACGTTCGCTTGCTTACAAAACACCCACCTCTCTTTTCATTTCATTAAAGTAAAATATCCTCAAAGGAGAGCGTTAAGTACAATCTAGCACCGTATTAGGGTTAATGAAATTTCATTCAACCCAAACGATAAAAGGGACCTATTATATGAAAAAGTAAAACGACAATGGTAGTAGCTAGCTAACATAATATCTACATCTCTCGCCTCTTCATCAAAGATCTTCTTGTTCCTCCTCCATATATTCCACGCAATGGTAAACCACCATGAAATCGCAAACTCCCAACAAGGTCCCAATCGAAATAGACCACGCAATGTGTCCAAGAAGTCGTTCCCCCTTTTCGGTATAATGACCACTACACCAAGCATACGAAAGATATCACACCACACTTGAAGGGCCTTCGAGCAATGGAACAATGCATGTTCCATTGATTCATCCTTACCACAAAATGGGCAACTACAATTATCCACACAACTTCGGTTATAAAGGAAAGTCTTCGTTGGTAAAAATTTAATTTTCGGAGCAAGGCATGTATTCCATACGGTATTAAAATCCACACTCAAATCCCGATGTACCAAACTTAAGACCCGCGTATAGTACCAACTAGCCGAGTAGCCAGTTTGCTCACCATCCGTCCAACTCAACCTATCTACTTACATCGAGAAAAACAAATCTCGTTCACCTAGCTGATCCTGACCATTCTGCCCATCCAAATCAATCCCTATATCAGCCAAAATTGTTGGGTTTGACTGGCCAATCCAGCCCCTCAACTGAACACACCTCTCACGGTGCATTTCCCTCAAATTTCTACGCCAAAAAGGTCTCGAACATGGGTTAGAGCTGAATAGATAAGTGCACCCCTTAAAAACACTACATTCCACACGATTACACATCAAAAAAGGTCCTCGAAAAGCACTGAGAGGGGGACATTTCCCCGTCCAATTATCCTTCCAAATTGAGCTCTCCAAACCATTCCCAACTCTCACATTCACGTTAAAAATGAAAACATTCCATAGGCTATTATTTAACACACAACAATTGATAATTCCCTTCCATACATGTGAGAGTCCTCTAATGTTTTCGTTTTCTAAAACCGCCCAGCCATCTATGTTATAACGCCTTAAGCAAAGATCATGCCAAAGCATCATTCCCTTTTCATTTTGAATTTTCCATATCCATTTTAGCAAAAGGCTACAATTAACCACCTTGAAGTCCCTTACATTTAGATCCCCAACACACTTAGGAAGCGTAACTACATCCCATCCAACCTTACTAATTCCACTTGCCGTAGCATCACCCCTCCAAAGGATATTCCTCATAAGTTGAATCAACTTAACATTGATCGATGAAGGAATCTTATATAAAGAAAGAACATAGATAGGCAATGAAGAAAGCGCCGATTTAATTAATACAATTCTACCACCATATGATAAACATTGCCCCTTCCACCCTTGAAGTCTACTATGAAACTTAGCAATAAGTGGTTTCCAACTTGATAACGGAGGCCACTTAAAACTCAATGGGGCACTAAGGTTAACAATTGGGAACTTTTCCACCTTGTATCTAAGCAATTCGGCACATGCGGTCACTCTATGCTCCTAGACATTAATCCCAAGTAGCGAACTTTTATGAAAGTTAATGCTCAACCCTGAGATAGCTTCAAAACATTTCAAAATTCTCATTACCACCGGCAAAAGCTCCTCAATTGCAGGGATAAAGCATAAGGTATCATCCGCGAATTGGAGAATAGAAACATCCATTACCGAATTATTGATTCGAAAACCCGGTAGCAATCCTAGGTGAATGCTCGTGTCAAATAATTATTTCAATCCCTCTATTGCCAAGACAAAAATAAATGGCGAAATTGGATCTCCTTGTTTCACCCCTCTACTAACTTGAATAGGGTCTCCCGGTGCACCATTAATCAAAATTGACATAACCGAATTCTCTCTACATTCCAACAACCATTTAATCCATCGATTGCTAAAACCCATTCTAATTAGCACCGCATCAATATATTTCCAAGAGATACAATCATATGCTTTCTTAAAATCAATTTTAATAGCAAAACACGCTTGTCTACTAAAGTGAATAGAATGAATTACCTCCAATGCAATAAACGAGTAGTCATGTATAAATGCGAATTGATTTTCCGAAATTAAATTAGGGAGCAACTGCTTTAAGCAGGTAGCTAGGACTTTGGAGACAATTTTGTAGATGACATGCACCAGAGATATCGGCCTAAAGTTACCCAGATTGGACGAACCCGGAACCTTCGGAATAAGAATGGTGAATGATTTTTTAATAGATCGTAGCAACCTCCCATGCGAGTAGAAATGATCAAATACTTTCATTACACACAGTTTCAACTCAGACCAAAAGCGCTTATAAAAAAAAGAAATTAAAGCCTTCTGGACCAGGCGCTTTCCCCTCACAACAAGAACTAACGGCAACCCACACTTCAATGTCGCTGAACGGTTCGACCAGCCCTCAATTTCTCCTCCCGTTAACTTGCCAAAAATCCAGCCTGCTCAATGAAAATGGCATCATCAGCTTCTCCCCAAACAGCCCTGCATAAAATTCGTTTATTTCCGCACTAATAACGTTCAAATCACTCACCAAGGCACCATCAATTTCCAATTGGCTGATTCGATTGCCTCTAAATTGAGCCGATGCTACTCTATGAAAAAATTTTGTATTATCATCCCCTAATAGCGCCCACTTCACCCGGGATTGTTGGTGACGAATCTTCTCAAGACACAACCCATCACTAGCCAATTGCGAAAGTGCATTCCATAATTTTGATCCAATAGACCCGTTAATTAGTCGAGATACCTAACTTGATGTCAACCTGACAACCTTATTCTCCAATAATTTAATTTTCCCTTCCAAATTCCCAAAATTTTTTGAATGCCACGGTCTAATCGCATCGCTCAATTTAGCAAGCTTGAAATCCACATCACTAGATGGCCACATCCTCTCAATTTTCTCCCACTTCAACTTTATATATGGTAGAAACTCGGACTTATCCCACCAACAATTAAGCGAAAGGAATGGGCTCACCCCCCTACGTACCATAGCATGTGATGAGAAGGCAATAGGTAGATGGTCAGAAAGAGACGAATCTACATTCTCCAAGTTCAACGTCGACCACAAATCGAGAATCTCCCTTAACACTAGCACCTGTGAGTTGGACCAAGTGTAATCTCTTCCATTAAGCGGAACATCATAAAGTCCATTATTGTCAATAAAATTCCTGAACGAAAGCATTGAATTAGTCACTTCACCACCAAATCATTTCGAACTATAGAGCACTTCATTAAAGTCACGGCAGACAACTACGTTCTGAAAATTCCGAATAACCTCAGATAATTCATCACACAACCTATTCCGATCCAAGTAATTGCATGGTCCATAAACACACAGAGTATGTATTTCCACATTTCCCATCACCACACGCATCAACCACCTCTCGGCCTCTCTCACCACATTCCCTTGAACCAAGGACAAATTCCAGGAGAAAAGTAACCCACCCGATCAGCCTTGAGGTGGAATGAAATTAACCATGAAATCTTTATACCCCCAATACTTCCTAATCATTTGGACACTAATATTTGACACCTTCATTTCAATAAGAATAAAAAATTGCAAATTCCATCTTCTTATTAAGGATCTAAACCAAAGATTGCTTCGCTCCATTCGCAATCCCCCCATGACAATTCCAGCATATACAATTTAACTACATAATCAAAGCAAACAAAACCTTATTACCTTCCCAACGGCATCAATCCCGTGCATCCCCGACCACCTTAACGATAACGTCTACATGTTGTTCCTAAAAAATGCCAAGCTTTTGACCCACGTTAAAGGTCATCATCTCTTTGCTAAACCCTTGCTCATTCCCACTTGCCTGTTATATAATTCTATTCATATTAGATATATCCGGTCATGACAAACCCGACTCCACCTGATTCCCTTCCCCTTGCACATTAACCTCTACAACGTCAGACCTCAACCAGTCCGCAGCCTGAACTTGCTTGTTGTCCATCTCCGGAACCCAGCTGTTGGATCGTTCGGATAACCCCCTGGAGCCACTGTCACGCTCTAGACAGCAGCCCCCACCAGACCGAGCCGATGCTTCACTCCTCTCCAATTTATCCGACTCCGAACAACTCCCATCTAATGTTATAGATACATTACCCGACTCCTCGCAGTGACTACAGCCCACACCTTGCCTTAATTCTGCCACCACCACTACCTCGGTCTCCCCAACTTTCAATTTGAATGACTTCCCCTTTGCACCAATGGACATCGAAATCAGACACGATACCATGTCCAATCTATCGGGGCAATCAAAATCATAGTCAACTGCGATCACCTAACCAAAATTTGATGCTAGCTTTCTAATCAACGGCTTGCACAAGACCGCAGGCGGGATCCCCATCAAATCCAAGTACATTATACACTCTGACGAAGAGAATTCATTCAATAGTGGCACCACCTTCGAAAATATATACCTCATCACTTTCCAATCCCCCTCCACAAACACATCTTTAGATTCCTTTGAATGAAATCCAAGGATCACACACTCACCTCCCATAGGAGCCGCAAACTCAATGTCAAAATCTCTCTCCTTAACCATTCCTAAGACATCCCTAACATGTGCAATATCACATAACCGCCCCATGCATACACGTCCTTTCCATGGCATAACTTCAACAACAAGATTCGAGCTTAAATTAGACTCCATCCTCCCCTTATCCACCTTCCCCATTCTGGAATTCTTGTCAGCCCCGCATGAAGCACCTACTTTCCCCTCATCTTTGTTAGTCTGAGATACCACGTTCCCATAGCTCCTATCACCCCTAAATGAATCACGAAACACCCTTCCAGCTTTCGGTCTCGAATTTGCAGCGAGTTTATCCCTATTTTGAACAGGAGCTGGCCTAGATTATATTGCTACGAATGCCCTTAATTTAACGACCCCAATTGCAATAGTATTCAGCCGATATAACACATCTTGCATCGCCATAGAGTTATCAAGCGTGAGAAATCCGAAATTAAGCTTCCTCCAATTCCGTTTTCTAACAATATACACGTATTCGAATACACCAATCCTCTTGAATACTCTCTTCATGGCTTCGCCGTCATAGTTATTCGGGAAATTCTCACAGTATAGCTTTGGTAGGGTGGGTGTATGGTCAGGAATTGCATTCTGTTTCGTTGATGGAGCCCTAAATGATGATCTGCCAAACCGATCAGGGTAACCTCCAAGGATTGGGTTGGTCCAGCGAAGGTTTTGGGTGGACAATCGGCGACTAGGGATGTGGCTCTCCATCGGCTAGGCAGTTTCAGATTGTCAATATCACTTATACTTATGCATGGAATTTTTAATTTAGTCAATTATATTTTGATTTACTTATATATTTTTTAGGATTAAAAATTAAATGAGAGGTATTTTCAAAAAAAGTGTAATACCAATTTTTGAATTACAACTTCGTAAATATAGAATCAAGAATCGATTGATCAAGCTATCATTGAGGAACTATCTTGCAATGCTTTTAGAAGGATGTCGTAAAAATTACATCAATATGTAGTTCTAGTGATGTGGGTTCATAATTTGCATCAAATTAACAAAACATATATAATATACTTATGTCTCAATATATTTATATGAATTTATCAGTCGAAACTTTATTTTAGTTATTGCAATGAAACTTTTGTTATATTATTTAGTTTATGTCGTCATGAAAAAAAATTTATATGCACTTTATATTTGGAGTCAAACAAATTCCATTTTTGTTTTGAATATCTATATACACGGGCATTTTATAATGATTGTGTTCGTACGTTGTAAAGTATAAGTTACTTTTAGAGTGATAAATGCACACAGTAATATGTAGTTCGAAGAAAATATTTTAATGTATCTATATTTTTTTGTTCTAATCATCTTGAATTTTTAAATATGCTAAATACTTCCATGAAATTATCTAAAATCATTCTCAATACCACATGTCAGCTTCTAGTTGATGAGAAAAAAATAAAAAAAACAATATCATTGATAAGTCAAACCAACCATAAACTGATACATGATGTGAGAGGATAAAATGACGTTTTTTAAACAAATACAGAAATTATCTACCACTTTTCACAATTCAGGATGATAAGAAATCATTTTTGACAAGTTCAGAAGGTTGTAGCGTTATTAAACCAAAACAAAATCACTACAAAAAAAAAATTGTTGTAAAAATTATTTATGTTTTGATTTTTGGACCCATGCAAAAAATCTGAGATTGGCAACTGATCATATGGATATGATTGATAAAATCATTTAATAATATATATGCATTTATTTCACTAATTATAATAATTTAATAATATATACATACATACCTATGTCGCAAAAATTCTGATATCACATTCATTACTTCAAGAATAAACAGTGGAAGCAAGCAAGACAAATACGACGCATATTAGCAAAAGCAATACGAAAAACTAGGGATCAAACATGTTATGTTGAATTAATAGAAGATGAATGAATTTCCTTATCAACTGGGATCTGATTGCTCATTTGTTGTTTTTGAGTGAGATGTTCACCATAGATGTAAGAAACAAAGCCCCAAAGAGAAAGAGCAAGAGCAACTCCTTTTCCTGATCCAAATTTCTCTTGGTAGAAAATCACTGCCAAAACCTGTGTGACTGGAAGGAAAAGTGCCTCCAAGATGGCTGATAGCAAGGATGACGCACAAAATATAACTCCCAAAGCCCCCACGAAGTAACATTGCCATATAATCATAGTAAACATTAATATGACATAATATTTTGTTTCTCCTAAACGAAATTCTCTTCCTTCTTTTAATATTACCTGTCATCCAAAAATTTATGCTTTGTGTTAATTAGCTTTATACTACAACAAATTTGGATAGGTTTACTCGTGTATATATAGCAATTATTATAAAAGGAAATTTATTTTTCATAATAGTGATAAATAACAATTTATCAAGTTGTGAGTTCTAAAAATCTCAAATTTGAGTCACATCCAAAAAGAGGGTGGAGATTCCTCTTTTTATATATGTAAGTGCTATTGCATAGTTTTTTTTTTTTTATAAAAAAAACTACCCCTAACACTTTCCTCATAAAAGAAAATGGAATTTACCCTTGGTTTATTTTTAAAAATAAAGAATGAATAAGCTTAGTTTACCAATACCCATTGTGGAATAGTTAAATAATTTCGTCATAGTTTCAGCCCTGTTTTTTTTCATACTTGTGTCAAGTCATACAGTAGAATCTCGATAAAGTAATATTCGATAAAATAATATTCTCGTTAAATAAATATTTTTCTCTGATCCCGATTTGGGCTAGTTATATTAAATTAATATCCCGTTAAATGCATTAGATAATAATTAAAAATAAAGTATTAAAGACCCATAAAAAATGTAAAGTAATAATTATTATAATAAATCCAGAATTTATATATATTTCTACACCAATAATACAAGATCAATAATTATTTCTTTTTAAAATACGAGTCTATAGTTAATTGTTTTTTCTTCTCATCAAAACCAAAGGTAATCGAATTCTTAACTATTTGAAGAGCGAACACAATTTCTGGAATATTTTGTTCATGTTGTACCAAATAGTTTGACAATATAGTCATTGCTTGAAATGCCTCCTTTAACGATACATGTGGAATAATGCTACTATCATCTTGTTCAAGATCATTCTTATCATCGTTATTCAGTATAGATTGAATGATCTCTTCCTCTATAGGTGATTCCATAACTACATCATTCTCGTTAGGATAATTCAGAAGATGTTCCATCACATTTTTATAGCCTAAATTAGAGATGACATCATTTAATTCTTTGACACCTTCATGTAATTCACAAACTTGTGGTTCGGGAACATTGTTTTCTTCCGACCGAATCTTGCAATGCCGAAAACAATTTGCAATTGTTATTTCTTTCACGTCAAAATTCCAAGTCAAGTTAGCAAAATTAATAGCATTCAAAATCTTAATTTTTTCAGTATTTGATGCTTCAAATACGAGACCTTGTAGGATGCTTAAATAAAGACGACGATGATAATGAGCTTTGAATGCTCGAATAATCCCAGCATCACACGGTTTAATCTTAGACGTTGTGTTAGGAGGTAAGAAAAACAACTCTACATTTCTTAATCTCTCAACTATCTTTGGATGAGCTGGGCAATTGTCTACTATTAACAAAACCTTTCTGCCGTTCATTCTCTTATCAAACCAACCAACATATTCTTGAAAAAGTAAGCAGGTCATCCAAGCTTTCTTGTTGGATCTATAAATGCAATTAAGATTGTTCATATTCACACTTTTAAAGCATCTAGGATTTGTAAACTTACCAATAATCCACAATGGTACTTTGTCAGATCCATCACCATTGCAACAAAGAGTAAGAGTAATTCTCTCTGTCTTTTTTACGACCTTCAAGCTGCTTGGTAGCAAGTGAATGATCAGCTTCCAATCGGTAATATAGTCCAGTTTCATCCATATTATAAATATCCTTCAATTGAAACTGATCTAGTTTTAACCGTATTCTAGGCAATTCATTTTCAATGTTCTCCATGATAACTGAACCACTTTCACCAAAACGTTTGTAAGACTTGATTCTGTATCTTAACTTGAAACGTTCTAACCAACCAGAAAAGAAGCTAAAATCTGGATTAGTTTGACCATGTATTTTCACGAAAAGATCTTTTGCTTTTCCTTGGATAATTTCCCCTGACATGTTCACTTTCTCTTGCATTTGAAGAAACCACTCATACAAAACTTTCTCCAAATCAGGGTATTTTGCTGCTTTATGCCTCTTGGCATGGCTATTTTTCATCTCATTTGATAAATACTCTGCGACCTTTTAAGGGTGTGTGATATTGTTAATTTACTAATACTCAAATCAAACTTTTGTTTCACCCATGCTTGCAAATCTTTTTGGCTAACATTTGGATTATCTTTCTTATACACATATATTGCATTTCTTATTTTATCGGTTAAAGATGATTTTTGTATGCCTCTAAATGATGATCGAAAGACATTATCTTGGATTATGGTTTAAACATTTAGCATTTTTCTTTTATAGTTAACATAAAATCTCTTCCTATTCTATATACATGAATACAATTATATAAATACAATATGCTGCACTAAATTTTCTTACATTTCCAAGATTTGAATACAATAATAAATAAGCAACTATTACACTTTTAGTTTTTTTATATATATGCATGAACTAATTAATTTATATTAAAATTTTTAAAATTCTTAAAGCAAGTATCTTTTTTCTTTCTTTCCTATGACACATACTATAAAATACTCTCTAAAATAATACATATTTATTTATCGATAAATGAATATTTTATGCATTCATCGATAAATTAATAATCTCGATGAATGAATATTTTTTCCCGGTCTCAAGCATATGCATTTACAGAGATTTTACTGCATATTGCAAGTTGTTTACTGAATATGTGTCGCTGCAAGTTATTTCTTACATTCTTCCTAAAAAAATTGATCTCATACCAATATAGGTTTAATACTTATAAAATTAATTTAATATCGATATAAGACTTAAGTTGTAAGGGGTGTTAACAAGCCTAGTGACTCGAAAAAAACAGTTCGAGATTCGGTTCGATTAAAGCTGGGTCAAAGTTCACTCGAGTTCGAGATCGGCTCGAGATATTAACATGTCAAACGAAGTTTTCTAAGATTCGGCTCGAAAGCTCGCAAACATGTTCGTATAATTTTTCTATTTAATAAATTAGTGAAAAATAAATTGTTTATGATTGGTGAATAATCATAATTTTTCATCTACAATGATTATTTGTAAAATGGTGATATTAATATTACTTTTTACTTCTTTGTAGAGGTGATGATGAATATGGAAATGCAGAGGAGAAACCAATAGAATGAGACGGAATGAGAGTGATGACTGATTTGGATAGAATATATCATCATGTTAGTTTTAATTGTTAAAATTATTAATTTTCTTTAAACGTAAGTGGAAATAAATTGTGCAACTTTTTTTTCGGAAATGTATTTTTTGAGACGTTTTTTAAACAATGTAGCAAAATAGTGTTGTTGATGTAACCCTTTTCAAAATAATGTTGCTATAAATCAGTTTTAATAGTCAAATTTAAACATTTAGGAGGCAAGGGCAACACTCTTATTTTTCGTTGCAATAGGTCAAATATGGTAGGCTCGTTCAGGCTTGCGAACTCGCAAGCTTGAGCCGAGCTACTCACGAATCCGAACTGAGCCGAGTTGAGCCCGACCATTTCCTTTCACGAGCCGAGCCGAGTCTTGGACTGTTCGATGTCGTTCCAACTCGTTAACACCCTAGTCGTATATGCATGCACGTTGATATTAGCATTAAAGCATAAATCAATGAACCCACTCTCACTCTTACAAAAAAAAAAAATGAATCCACTTTAACCCTAATTATTTAACAGCCAATTTTACCACTAAGCATGATATCATTAACTTTTTCATTACACAGTAGCGGGTAGGTTCAAATTATACTCCATCCATATCAAAATAATTGTGACTTTACGATCTAGGAAAATTTTCAAAATAAATGTTGATTTCGGATTCCAATGCACATTTTTATATATTTTGTCCATTTTATCCTTATTTAATGTGTATTGAAAATGATAAAAAGAATAAAGTATCCTATCAACTTTCAAATTAACAAAAATGTGTAAATAAATATTTTTATTATTTTAATTAATGTGACTTGGTATTGATAAACAACCTTAAAACTACAATTATTTTGAAATTGATGGAGTAGTACTTATTTAAAGTATGTCACTGATTCTTAATTTAGCATCTGGTTAATTATTTGAAAAAAATATTAAATTATCTAAAATTACATGTTCTAAAGATCAATTAAATTATCTTAATTTTATTATTCATTAAGAGTAGCTCACCTAAACTCAGTTAAGGCGGAATAGTTATTTAATCCTCCTGTTGTTTAGTTAATATTACAATCCTTTTTCTTCAAAAAAAATTATCCCACTTGGGTTATTATTGGCCATTGGCATTGATCAATTAAATTGCATAATTATTCCTCAAGCATCATTATGCACTCATAATAACGACTCATGAACTACCAAATTAATTGGCATTCCAAAGAACATTTGAGAAAAACAAATTAAATTCAAGATTTAACTAATATCATCGCCATTCGCCACAAAAACAATAAAAAGTTTAGATGAATATTTTGAGGATTGGAAAAATTATTATCTCATACGTAGTTATTAAATTTTTTAATAAATTAATATATTATTAATTATTTGATACATTATTAGGGTATGAATTATGGTGACTTTGTTTTTAACAAAATTAAATTTATTTTATCTTTAATCACCATTAAATTATATCACATCACTGATTTAATGGTGATAATGAGCAAAGTAATGAATATTTTATTTCAACAAAGTCACCATAAAATTCGTCCATTAATAATTATTAATTTATAAAATAATTTATGTTTTATAAATGGTATTAAATTTGACATTACATGTGATTGAGGTCTTAGTCTAGTGATTAAAAAGGAATGTGAGGATTCTAGAATCTTATCACATCTGGGTGGGGTGGGTTGGGTTGATGATTTTTTTTTCCATTTAATGTAAATTTTTTTTCAAAAAAAAATTTGGCATTATATAGTTCTATCCTACTAATGATTTTTATTGGACAATATATTAGTAATCTTAAAAGCACTGTCACATTGGTTCGTGGGATCCGTACATGCCCGTTCTTCATGGGATGGACTTGGACAATTTAATTGGAGATTAGGCCAGTCTGATCCGAACCCGAAGTGACCCGAATAAAGTATATGTCGGGTTTAGTTTTAATATAAAAACTCAACCCCAGCCCGCAGAGCCGAAATAACAATTAATATGTTAATATATATATATATATATATATATATATATATATATATATATATATA